>VCNE01001217.1:0-10663 GCA_009869805.1 Oncopodura yosiiana
TTCGAGCCCAAAACAGACAATCTATTTCAATACAGCTTATGGAAGATGGCTTTAATAATACTTCAACATTCATCAATGTATTCCAAGCTAGTGAGACATCTTTTTCTTCCTTCCTTCCAGCTCGTCTTGTTCAATTGCAAGTTTTATTTATCATAATAGAACTAAATCATATGGTAAATATATTATTACTTTGAACTTTTATAATAGGAGAGGAGGTGACAGAACCCAAAGAACATTCAGTGGACCACTCATAATCACACTAATTTCTGGCTCTGGTTCTCAACGTGGAAGTGGTTTTCTTTTATTCTACAATGGTGTTGGTGGTACTGGAACTCCTCCTGTAAAAACTAATGACTTTTTCCATCTTAATCTTATTGGTTTATCTGGAAGTGGTTCATATCCAAATAATGGACTTGGTACAATTCCACCTCGAACATTTGTAAGCATTCTTCTTGCTCCACCAAAAAATTCAAGATTATTTTTGACTCTTGGAAACTTTGGAAATTTCTATGGAACAGACTCTACAGTTTATTCTCCAATTGAGTCATTAATGGTGAGAGAAATTGATGCTTCAAACTACTTGAGATTGAGGTAAAACTTTTTTATAATGATTAACGGCATTTATTGTTATATTGGGAAACTGACGATTCTCTTTTTTCTGTCTAAATAGTTTACCACGTAGTCAACAATATAATACAACTATTACATCAACTCAACCATTATTGCTAACCTTTTATAGTGGAGTGTCAACCTTTGCTTTATCCAGTGGCTTTCAATATTGGTGGTGGATTGTTTAATTATTTTGATTAGTAAAATTTCAAATTGTTTAATTGGCTGTAAATACTAAAATAAATTAAAGTTGTTTCTTTCATGAAATATTTTTACATGACTTTCAATGAACAAAGTAGACGCATTTTGAGTTTCTATACTCTGCGGTATGACTTGCACCAAAATACAAAAGTTAATAACAGATCAGGTGAACAAAATATTTTGCAATTTGCATTCACTGTTGATGAATGAGTCATTATTTATTTATTACAAACATTAACATTACACAAGATTGAATAGTGCAAAAAAACTGTACAGATTGTGCACAAGAAAAAGAGTCTTTATTTAGTGCTTCTCTTTGTTTAATAGCTAATTTACTTTAATCGCACTCACTCAGATCTTCAAAACAATTTATTAAGTTTATTTATCTTTCACCTTTATTGCTAGTATTTCTGCTCTTTCTCATTCTTGGAAAAAAAAATTGAAGCAACTGTCATTTTTTGACGACACATATCACCAAAGTGAACATTTATCTTTATCGTAAGTTTTCAATTTCAATTTCAAGTCTGTTTGTTGCCAATACTGAATATTTACTAAAAGATATGAATTCCTTTTGATTTTGCAGACTTCTCGGAGAAGTTGAAAGTACAAAATTAATTACGCAATCTTCTGTAACTCAAAAGACTGAAAAACTATTATCTTTAGCCCATATCTATTTGAAATTTTTATTGGATAACTGAATGTTTGGTTGTAATTTACGTGGAGGTCGTGGTGTTTCTCAAGACGAAAAATTTAAAGAATTGCATAATGAGTTTTCTCTTGTAAGTTTGTAAGATAATGAAATTAATTAGCAAATGATTAATAAAATTGCTTTTACTCTGTATTATTGATTATTATAGTGGAAATCGTTCAGCAAAAACATTCAAACCAAAGAAACACATACCTGAGAATACGCATCAGTATGATGTAAGTGTGATAATTAAAGATCTTTGATTCGATAAAGATATTAATTAATAAATTTTTTGTTCATTTGTTTTAAATAGTTGATGAAACATGCAGCAGCCACTTTAGGATCTGGCAATTTACGATTAGCAGTCATGCTACCTGAAGGAGAAGATTTAAACGAGTGGGTAGCTGTTAATACTGTCGACTTTTTTAATCAAATCAACATGTTGTATGGGACAATCACTGAATTTTGCACAGAAGAATCTTGTCCAGTAAGTAGTCATCATTTACTTCTATAAATATTCTTTGATTGAATTAAGTATTACTAGTATAATTTAAAAAACTTTTTCTATATAGATCATGGCTGCTGGTCCTAAATATGAATATCATTGGGCTGATGGGCATGTTGTAAAGAAACCAATCAAGTGCTCTGCTCCTAAATATATAGATTATTTAATGACATGGGTGAGTTTATTTTTTTTAACTTGTTATTTATTAATGATGCTAATCATCATCACTTATTTTTCTATTAACTTACAGGTACAAGACCAATTGGATGATGAAACATTATTTCCTTCTAAAATTGGAGTTCCGTTCCCAAAAAACTTTTTAATTATAGCAAAAACTATATTGAAACGACTATTTCGTGTGTACGCTCATATTTATCATCAACATTTTTACGGTAAATAAAATAAGAAACAACAATAAATTACCTTTTTATATCTTCTTGATGTAACTAATTTTTTATCCTTTTCATTTTACAGAGGTTGTACAATTAGGCGAGGAGGCTCACCTGAATACGAGCTTTAAACATTTCATCTTTTTTGTTCAAGAATTTAGTCTAATTGAACGTAAAGAATTGGCACCACTTCAAGAACTTATTGAAAAATTGACATCTGTTGGATCTAAGGAACCAAGTCTTCAAGTTCAACGTTAAAAAATGCAAAATCAACTATTATATATATTATACAATCTATCTCATGAGATTTCTATATAAAATTTACATTTTGACCTAGTATAATACTTACTATATTTATAACTTATTTTTACTAACTGAAAAAGTAAATTGAAAATGAGCTATTTATTTAGTAAGAGAAGAAACATACGATACTATTACTCAGTGAAATATTATTATTCTAATACTACTGCAATTGTGCCGAGTACTATTTTACAATTATCACAATACACATTTATATATACTATTGACTATGCATGAAAATGACTCTTCAATTATTAATTGATGAAATCTTGAACTTTAAAATTTTTTATTCTGAAAAAAAAACGCATTATATTTTAAAAACAATCATGCAAAGAGATTATTATATAATAGGAGATAAACAAGAAACTACAATACATACATGTATAATAATTTTAAATATATATTAAGTGTAGTAATTTTAACATTTACCAATTTACCACTGATGAATAACATATACTAATTAATTGTAATAATTATTTTACACAACACTACTCTACACAAAAAAGAAACAACACTTGTACTTGAATATCCAATGCAATATTATGTAATTATATATGTATTTATATAACCAATGATTTAATTTTCCAATGACGCTGTATAAGAAGATTAATATGTAATTCTGTGTACATATATATATATATTCCAATGTAACAAAAGTTGAAATAAAAACGATGAATACACATTTAATTATCATCATGTCCTTTAAGTTGCACAGCTCCTAATCTTGTAGGATCCTGGCTAGGATAATAAATTGTCGTCGGTTTTTCAGTTCCAGGTGCTTGTGGTTCAGAACCAGAAGAAGGTGGTAATGGAATTGTTGGTGGTGGAGCAGAAGCAGCAGAATATAATGTAGGATTAGGGCCAGTTGGTAATGGAGGTGGTGCAAAAAATGGTGATGAAGTCATTGGAAGATTGAAAAAATTTGATGATGATGATGAAGATGAAGCAACAGCAGTAGGTACAAAACTTCCAATTCCAATAGGTGGAGGCAAAGAATTTGGTAAGCCTGGAACTGGTGGTAAACTAGCAGATCCTTCAGCAGCAGAAGTTTGTTTTGCTTGGCTTTTACCCCATCGAACAGTTAATCTTCTTCCCAATAAAATTAATTTATTAAAAGTTTTTTCAGCTGCAACTTCTGCAGAACTTCTTGAAGTAAATTGAACAAAACCACATTGTTGTTTTGGAACAAGAGTAATACTTCTAATTTCTCCATATTGATAAAATTGATCTTTAAGATCTTGTTCTGTCATAAATTCACCAAGATTACCAATATATAAAGTTGTAATTGATTTATCTTCTGGTGGTGTTAAAGTTGGCATTGCAGATGCACGTCGAAGTAATTTATCTGCGACTGGATCATTACTTCCATAATAACGGTCACGAATATTTTGATCTGATAATGGATCATCTGGGTCTGTTGGCTTTTCATGCCTATAAGGACATTCTTCACCTCTTTTACATTCACCTTTAACCCAAAATGAACAAACATGTGGTCGATTTCTTTTATAATAAGGAGTTGTACGAGCCAATTTCATCAAGAGATCTGATGGTGTTTGAGCTTTTCCTACTTCTCCTAATGCTACAGTCTGATCACTACTTGAGGCCTATTAATATAAAAGAAAGAATATAAGTTTTGTTGTTAGAATGTATTCAAATTCTTGTAAATAATTATAATTTACCTGCGCCTCCAAATTCTGAATATAATACTCCTTATTCACTTCATTTCGAGGTAGTGTGTCTTTTATTTTCAAAGCATTATCACGGACTTGAATAGGAAGTCCATATTCCAAATCTAACAAACATGTTTGACAAACATTCTTCAATTTTGCACATGTTTGACATACTTCAGTCTTTTTAAAACGCATTCTTGCTCCAGGACACCAACGAAAGACAGTAAATGGACGAAGACAAATCTTACATTCTGAGCCGAATTTGTCTTTTGTCTAAAAATAAAAGGGAAAGTTTAATAAAACAAATTAATTAAAGCAGAAGAAATTAATTACATTTTTATGTACTTACCATACGAACATAAGGATTATCTCCGAGACAGGTTTCACATAAAATTGGAAAGTCCTGGAAAAATAAGCATTAGCTTTAGAGTTACAAATATAGAAGCTTTCACAACAAAACATATTATTAGAGTACTTACCGAATCTTCCCAATTTTGCCTATTGTAAGTATTGGTTGATTTTGACATAGCCATCTTGAATGTTGAGAAATAGAGTACAGTTTTACTTACTTAATTACAAAAAAAATAATCACTAAATTCTATAATTAATACAAAGAATCTTTGAATTTGAAATAAATCCCAAAAAAAAATCAAAATCTGCTTTCTCTAAAACTTCTCGTTGAAATCTGAAGGAAAGTTTATAAACGGCACGGAAAAATGTCAGCCTCTCATGTGATAAACTTTCGCTTTGTTCACCGTTGATGTAACGAACCTTACCTGCATCACGGCATTTTTTTCATGAAATTCTTAATTATAAAATATTTGTAGTCAATAAAAATATCAGTTGATTGTCAATCTGAATAGGAAATTGTCTAATATGATGTTTTAGACAACTTCCGCAAATGTAAGTATAGTATATGCATCAAGTTGCAAAAAATGTAGAGAGTGTAGTGTGCATTACTTGCATTATTTTACATTATGAAAGTATAACACAACCGTTTTAAATCTGAAACTAATTAGTGGACATGAGAGCATTGGACAATTTACTCATGATGGTACCGATACATTAACTTTTCACACCAAGTTAAGATGATTACGTCTTGTTGTTGTCCACCTACGCTTGTTAGACAGTTTTGTTACCTTTTCCACTTGTTATAACGGCTATCTATGGTTTAGTATTTTTTGTCCGCATTCTCATTCTTGCGTATCGCCACTGACTGACTAAGCATTCATAACAATGTGTAGTAAAGATAGTAAAATGCAAATAAATAGAAAAATAACAACAAGACAAACAAATAATACACTATTAAAGTATAGCGAGGAAGGACGCGCATGAAATTCACTTTTATTTTATCCAACAAACTCCTATGTCTTAACCTCAATTTCATTGATTAGTTAGATATGTATAAATAGTCTTGTTAGTCAAGGTGTTGAGTTACTCAATTTGAGTAACAGATCATGATTAGTTGTATAAGTAGCTGAGTCAGTTTATTGCATAGTTTCAGTTTGCTATTTCAGTTTTCAAAAATGAAGTCACTACTACAGCAGTGGACTGTTGTTTTTGTTGTGCTATTTTGTTTAGTTGTGACAATTGAGTGTGGTTATTTAAGAACGCATGCCAATGGAAATGGATATGGTACTACTTATTAAAATTTTTTATTGAAAAACTTATTCTATGTACTATTAATAATTTAGGAGCGTATGGAAGTTCGTACGATCCCTATGGATCAAGTAATACGGTCTGCGGATATGACGAAAGATACTGTGCCCAATGGGGTATGATTTGATGAACTTAAACTTAAATGATAGGTACAGTTTCTAAATATACGCTTTCTATTTTGCAGGGCCAGGGTAAATTATAATCTGTATGTTGATAACTGAATAAATTCCTAAAATACTTGCTAAAACAAAACATGTAGTATAATAAATCGTTTATTTAGTAGTTCAAGAGAAATATATTATACATCCAAGTGAAGCAACTTAAATCATATACTGACAAATAATTGAAAAATTATAGGTATAAACAGTTTTAATTAACAACTATATATATTTATAGGACGAAATAGTTTTTAACAATTGACTGAAAATCTCTCAATAATAATGAAGAAGAATATTTATAACAACAACATTTTTATATATATTGTACTTGCGAATCTAAATACTTTTTCTTGTTTACAAGCTATTATATTATATATAATCTGTAATAATAATTAACAATGCATATAAATATATAATATTATTTTAATAACTTGTAGTAGAGCACCCGATTTTTCATATACTTTCTTCATCATCATACATAGTTTACACAGCTTAAGTTACAGATATATTATTTTAACTATTTTTTTACATTTTTACATAATATTATAATATGAACTCACAGCTTCTATCCTCTTGACATGCGATCTGATTGATCACATTTAAATAATATACTTTTTTACTTCTTCAACGTTTCTGATTTCAATGTCAATTTCTTCTTTTCTATATACTGATAGCATTTTTTTTTTTATTAATTTTTCAATGTTTCATCAATCAAAACATTTACTTTTTATATTATTTTAATAACTTGTAGTAGAGCACCCGATTTTTCATATACTTTCTTCATCATCATACATAGTTTACACAGCTTAAGTTACACATATATTATTTTAACTATTTTTTTACATTTTTACATAATATGAACTCACAGCTTCTATCCTCTGACATGCGATCTGATTGATCACATTTAAATAATATACTTTTTTACTTCTTCAACGTTTCTGATTTCTTCTTTTCTATATACTGATAGCATTTTTTTTATTAATTTTTCAATGTTTCATCAATCAAAACATTCACTTTTTTATACTTTTATCTACATTTTCTCTGACTACACAATTTTACTACACAGCAGGATGCATACACAAATGCTCTTCAAGTCTTCTCTAGTTACACAAATACATATCATGATACACATTACAGTTAGGGTTTTTTAACATGTAGTCTATTTATATAGACAGAAAACAAAAACTATACATTTAGTTGTCCACATTGATTTCAAGTATATTGCTGGAATATCATACGTCATATTGAATAATATATATATATATATGGAATAAGTATTTATTTGTATTTATGTAGCGCATATATTTTATGTCGCGGTGATGATATCTTCTATAACCTAATAGCCGTTTTAATAGCGACGATTATTGTATTTTTGCTTTCATGTGAGTTTTGCATCAGAGATGTAAGTAAATAAGTAATTGAATTTTGAAAACATATGTATATATAGAGAACATGAAGGAGACCAAAAACTAAAAATAATAATAACTATCTTGGGATTGATCAGGCGATATTATGTATAAGCTGACATGAATATATAATAATAGTAGTCTAGTAGTCTCTAATAAAATCACAATCAGACTATAATCATCATAATTATTACAGTGAATTTTTCTTATTTATGTAATATAATAATTCGACTCGACGAAGAGAAAAAAAGGAAACTGACCAGTCAAAATATTTTCAATTTTAACAAAGTTCTCCATCGACATTCATGGTTTTCTTAATTCGTAGAAATAGAGTGGTGTACCATTGATCTAAACGAGAAATTGAGTCATACTCTTTGATGGTTTCAGTGAATGCATCAACATTTTCTTGTTCTACATGATCTGTCAAAGTTTTGATTAATTTACACTCTCTTGAATCTTGGAATGCTGGGTACATATCAGAATATCTTTCAATTGCTTGTTGGGCATTCAACACATCAACACACAAATGACAGATTGATGCTCTGAAAAAATACTCTTTTGCACTGTATTTTAACAGACTACTCTCCAATGAGTTTTTGGCGACCTAATAAATTAAGAAAAGAGAGTAAGGATGTCATTTTATTAGCTCTTAATAATAAATAAAATTTATATATTTATACCATTTCATAAACATCGATGGCCTTTTTATAATCTTCCATTTGAGCTGCATGTTGTGCAACTTTCAAATATGCCTTGTTGGCTGCAGCATTAGATTCTTCACCTTTGAAATAGTCAGCCGCTTGCTCATAATGATGGATGGCCTTTTCCAATTCTGCATCTGCTTCCAGTGCTTCAGCAATTGACTGATGATGTTTAGCTGCTAAAGAAGAATCTTCCCATCTCGAGATATTGTTCAATTGCTTTTTCCAAACAAGCGACAGCCTCTGTACAATAATGACATAGTATTCATTAATTAAAATAATCCACCTAGGAAAGAATATATTATAGTACTTACCTTTGGTATCTGACTTCTTGTAGCAATTTGAGGCATCAACGTAATTACTTGCAGCATCGTGACGACTTCCATTACCTAAATGAAGTTCAGCAGCTTTTGCAAATGCTTCTCCAGCATTTCCCCACTTTTTAGCCATTTTGAACATGTTTGCTGCTCTTTGATA
This sequence comes from Oncopodura yosiiana, assembly GCA_009869805.1. Lineage (NCBI taxonomy): Eukaryota > Metazoa > Arthropoda > Collembola > Entomobryomorpha > Oncopoduridae > Oncopodura > Oncopodura yosiiana. The sequence continues at coordinate 8,764 of VCNE01001217.1, forward strand.
ACATTCTATTGCGTCTTCAGTTCGACGACCACCACCCCTAAAATGTCAACAAAAATATACACAATTAATTTTTGAAAAGCAATTGTTTAAAAATGTAAATTACACTGTCTAATCAAACAACTTCTAGTGAAAAGTTTATATACAAAACCGTGAGATAATAATAATAATAATAATACGTCGTAATACAATAATGTCCAAAGACAAAAAAACATATGACTCACCCAAAAACTGATGTCAAGAAACCTTTAGATCCTGTCAATTTCTTTTCTGCTTCGGCCATTAAATCATGACCCTTCTTTTCACTATCTGTCATTTTGTTAGACTTTTTATTAGACACTTGACACAATTATTACAATTTAGAATAAAAAGATTTTGAAATATTATGAAAAATCTTTACACATTTTCTATTTTTGTTTCTTTTCATTTCTATGACATTGAATATATTGAACAGGCTGCAACTCAATGAAACTTTCTCTATATAACTTTTCTAAGCAAACCAGAAATTATATCATATGTTGAATCACTCTGCCCCGTGTTATAAACAATGTAAAGTAGCAGCTCAACATGAGTTTCAAAGGGGAAAGTGCTAAACTACTTTTGCAACTAACTAGAACTAAAGAGAGAGAAGCAAATGAGACGACAAGAGATCGATAAGCATGAAAAGGATGTTTCATATAGATTTTTCTTTTCGCAAAATTATTTCGCAACATTGCGGACTTTTCCGTGAAACATATAGAGAAAATGAGACGACAAGAGATCGATAAGCATGAAAAGGATGTTTCATATAGATTTTTCTTTTCGCAAAATTATTTCGCAACATTGCGGACTTTTCCGTGAAATATATAGAGCAAAGCTGTACGGAACTTTTAATATTATGTCTTTATTCAATCACTAAATACAAAAAAGACATCGATGATCTTCTACAAGAGAAATAGATGGACAGTGTGTAGTAATGGGCAGCATCACAAAAAGTATAAGATAGTTGAGACTATTCATTACAATATTTTACGACAGTTTCAGTATAGATAGAGAGTAATAATAATCTTTTTTTACAAAGTTATACAATTAATAAATGATGATGATCCCTTTCTTGTTAGTAGAACAAACCTCTCATTCGACGAGATACAGCATGTTTTTCATGAAGTAAATTAAATCTAACAATAAATTGATGAGCTTCTTCACATCCTTTGGTAATCATTCCTAAATAAGTAATTAGTGATACATCATTACATTGCTCATAAAAATCTGGCTTGAATCTATCTGGTTGAATAACAGGCAAACGGTGAGATAAAGAGTAGGCTAGGCGTAAAGCATCTTGGCACATTGGAGCTTCTCCTTTTTGAACTGCTTTGACATATTCTAAAATCAATTTGACACGAGAGTATAACATTTTGATTGCCGAGTGTTGAGCCAATAAGTGTTCAGCAACTATAGAATTTTCCATCGTGTCAGCAGTAGAAACCCTTGCCACCTAAAGAATAAAACGAGAAAGGATTACGTTTATTTACATGACTTGCAGTTTATGAAATAAATCAAATTAAAAGAAACTTACATGGTCCACTCCAATTCTCTCAGCCTCTTCAGTAGCAAGGACATAAGTTAATTGAACGAAAAGCATTGTAGGTTCACTATTAATCAAATCTATTATAGACTCATACACTGTTACTGGTAGCTGTAACATTAAATCATTAAATATAGCAATTAGCAATTACAGTTTTTTTATCTTAAATGGATTTGTTAACTGTTTAATCTTACATCTGAATTTCTTGCAAGAGGATTCAACTTGAGAAACACAGGACTTTCAGTAATTTCACAGATTTGTTTATGAACATGAATATCTTGAGGTGTAGGTAAATCTCCTGTAGTATACCATCCAAGAAAATCCATTTCACTAAATACT
>VCNE01001219.1:0-17647 GCA_009869805.1 Oncopodura yosiiana
TTTCCTAACACACTCTGATCTACTCAACTCTCTTTTGGATTATAATGGCCCTCGTTCCTCTCTAATACTGTTGTGAATTGAATTTCTCCAAAAGACCAAGACAATAGACATCATTTCAAAATATGTATTGTTCTGAGTTCATAATTAGTCATTAGTTTGCATGAAAGATTTTCATATTGCTGCTATATATGTATATATATGTATTCTTATAAAGTCGCCGTAATCTCTTGTACTTCACATGTCATGCATATTATATTGCGATTTCTCACTTAAGTTCTCTTCTTTATTGTACACAAGGAGAAAGGAAGGAGAGACATTATTGTACTTTTAAGAAGTAGAGTCTCATCTTCACAATGTTCACACGTGGCATATTGCAGTCACTTCACCTTTCGTCTCACTTTACCCAAAGGATCATAACAGAGATAGAGGTCAATGTTGACCTTTGAGCTTCCTTAATACAGATATAGAAGAGACTTGTTCTTATTACTGCAGCCTACTTTCTCTCATATGTTATCTTAGGATTTTCTATGTCTCACACTCTCTCCTACACACGTGGAGAAATTCCAAGTCTAGAAATAATGCTACAGGCTTATAAAAGCAATTTAGGTACAACAAATTAATCACACGACTTCATCATGATGATACATTATATAAAAAAAGAAACTGATGATGAAGTAACATTAAAAACATTTTAGCCCAACAGTAATGATTATTAAGTTGATTTTACTTACGTCTGTATTTTTCCACAATTTTGTTTTAAAGTACATATATATAATAAATAGTTTGTATTTTTAGATTTGTTTTTTAGATTCTCATATTACCCTTTTATTGAAAACAAGAGAATGAATATTCTCCTGTATTTTATTTTACTCTTAGATAATACTATTGTTTCACTTACTTGAAACTGAAGTGAGTGTTCAAGAGAATACACAAAAGTTTTCTACTTTATAAGACTTAAAATGCCATTGTAAAATCAGTGGAATGAGTCTGTAACTTTATAGTGTTTTACAGGAAACTGTGAGGAAACAAAAAAGTTTCTCGTGGGCGAAGAATTGTATCATATAGAGTGAAAAAAAGAAGATGAAAGAACTTCACTTCTGGAGAAAGTCAATTGTGAAGCATATACAGGGAAATATACGTTGCAAAAAAGCATAGAATAGTAGTAGTACTATTGTCATTGTAAAAAACAAACAAAATAATGTGCTGACAGGGTAAAATTGTAAGTACTGTGAAGTGAAAGTCTCTTTGAAAGAAAAAAGAAAGTGGAAAGTTTGCTCTTCTTTTTTTAAGGCATAGCATACTACGTGCTATGGATTGCGTAAATAGTACATTGAGATTGACACAATTTATTTGGAATTGATGTATTTGTCAACAATACTTGTGCAATGTTGACAAAAAGACGCAAATAAAGGTAAATGACATTTCTCAAGGATGAAAGCCAATGTATCTCTAATTGTAATTCTATATGAATCTAGACATTTGATATACTGAAAAAGAAAACTTTTTCAAGAAAGTTACTAATTAGCTAAGATATATATAACATATTACATCTGTTACAAGAAGAACGCATAAAAAGATTTCAGACATAATATCATCAACTTTTTCAAAAGCAAGCTAATGTTTTTCAACACGTTACTTGTTTGACAAAATGAAAGTTGTAAAATTTAATAAGCTCCTGTCCCCTTTGAGATATTTAATTCTTAGAATGTAATTGAAGAATATAGCTTTGGGTTACAAAACTTAATAATTTTAAAAGTCAAGTTTGTAATATTATATATAAAGAATAGAGCAAGATGACAGTCAACTTTTTCAAGGGCATACATCACTGAACAGCATCTGTTCTTTCTCTATAAGAGGTCACAAATGTCTCAAAGTCAAATCAGTGCAAAGTTATCCTGGACAAAATGAAGTTGACTTGTGAACAAATCAAAATAGAATATCTTATATGCTACTGTCAAGATTGTCATTGCATGTCACATCAGAATATGTACAAATAATATCTGGAATTGTATTCTTTTGACGTCAGTGTGGATTAGAATATGAAACTTAATCCTTACATGATGCACTCTTTTAATAAATTCTTAATCAATGCATTAGTTTAACATCTTTGTTGCATGATTCTAAGAACTTGAAATAAGAAAAGTCTTGTGAATTTTGAAATACTATCTTGATGTTCTTTACTTTGTAACTTATGCACGTCCTAATTCGATAGAAAACTATGTAGAGAAAAATACATTTGTGCAAAGTTTGGAAATCAGTTTTGGCAAAAGCAGAAGTGCAATTTTACAAGAGTACTCACTCACACTCAATTCAATATTTCTTACACTAACTTTTTCTTACATAGTAGCACTTGAATACAATCTACCTAATCAATTCTCCCTTCTTTCTTTTGGCACTAGAAGATAATATTGAATAGATTTTTTGGCACATTGTTTGACGACGACTTATTGAGTTGAGTTTGTTTATCAAGTAAATGACAAGTGATGATGAGGATATGTAATTCTAGAAATTCATGCCAAAGGACGTAAGGAATATATGACATTTGATTAACAAATAACAGAAAAATTATATAGTAAGCATTTTTTTTATCTAACGTCGATATTGTTCTCACTTTATTCATTTAATGCATTCCAATCCACATTCTTTCTTACATGAAATAAAATGAGCCCTATTATCAATAGATGCAGTACTTTTGTTTGTTTTTTAAATAATTATCAATACAATAACAACCTTCGTGCATTCGCCTATATACAACTTTCACACAAAACTTATAAATTCGTCATTATCATAATGTATATATATATATATATATATATTGTGTAAGTACTACACTGAAACTCGCAATATAGAGATACTTTAATAATTTTCATTATCAAACATTTTTAGGACTGTGTACATAATAATACAACTATTTATATATACATCACATAATAATGATCATTTAAAATTAATAACTTAATTAATTGCTTGCAAGGATGTGTGGTAGTTGGAATATAGATATTATTATTACGAGAGTTTTCTTCGTCATGCGTCAGTATTTTGTAAACCAATTAATTAAATTACTTAGTATGTGATGCTTTGCTTTATCAATCAAGTCAAAGATATTTATAAATTAATCAGTTAATACATGCGGATATATTTTTTTCAATATAAACTTAACAACGAAGAAGCAACGGATTATTTTTTTACTGATTAATCACATCCAATATTGAACTTTCTCATTATGAATTAGCAGTTTTTTTGTTGGAATAAAAGCAGCAGTTTCACACAATTTTCAAACTAATTACTAATGACGAGTTTTTACACTTTATAATAAATACATACTTATACATTATAGTTTTCAATATATTTGAAGATTTATATATATATATATTTGTTGTATTATTATATTGTTGTTGTGTAATATCTACTAATGATGATGAATGACAGACAGATGATGATGATGATGATAATCTCTCTCTTGAGATTGACGACTATTATTTATATGACAGGAGGAGGAGGAGGATAGATAATATATCGCATCGACATCGATCGTTTTCTTTTCAGAGAAATATATAATATATATATATAGTATTTTCTGGGAAACTGATTAAAATTATGTTGTAGAATAATTAATGAGACGTTTTTGTTGGCTAATAGCAGGTTTCTTTTTTCTTCTTCTTATTATATAGTTAGTTTATACATTAAAATTGGAATGAAGACTTTTTCATCCATCAGCCTTAGGAGGTGTGAACCAACCGTTCTTTTCGTGTATACTCACCTAAAAACAACAAAAAACCGCAGACATGTCATTATTAAACTTTGATCTTATTCAAATTTTAATGCCATAATATGTATTATACACTTACCAGAGATTTGTAAGACTGTTGTGCTCTTGCTAGACTGTACTGTCCCTGAAAACAAATTAAAAACACAGTCAAGTTAATAAATCATATATATATCTTCTCTCTCTTTGATGTCTAAATTATGCAATATATATATATATATATATAGGAATTATTATTACAGAGGACGATGACACTTTGTTGGCTCCACTGAACTGTATTCGTGCTTTCCCTTTTACTAAGGTTGCAGCAATCTGCATAATTACAGCTTCCACTGTATAAGCAGAGGACCAGCCTTGTTTGGTTAGTAGTTCCATACATATGGCTCCTCCTAATAAAACGTAACCGCCTGTCATTAACGGATGGACTACTCTAACAAATGGTGGTTCGAAAGGATAATTTTCCTGTGGAAAAGAAAGTCAAGTAAAGAAAAAATAGTCTTAAAAAATCAAGTTGCACACAAAATTTATATTTATTTTAGTAAAGAAACATACTTTGAAGAGCATAGCTAATTGAATATAGTCTTTTCCTTCTCGTTCTTTGAGAGTAACCAAATCGGCATACAGAGGAGAATCTTTATCAACACCTTTCAGTTTTATATTCCACTCATATAGACTGTCATTGACCAATTCAATGCTATAGATTCCTGTAAAATATGAAATAAAATTATATAGTAATAATTTCAAGGCAAATAATAAATAACTGCTCATATATTATTGAAAAATCTATTTCTAAGATCTCTCACTACAACTACAACTACATAATAATAGACATTTTGTCAACATAGATATACAACATAAAGTGCATCCTTTTATTACTTCAAGGACAAAGATATAGTTTTGTCAGTTGACAACTCTAGGCTAAGAAGGAAAGAGATATGATGATATAGGTTTGTCTGTGTATATATTTTTTTTGCTTTAGGCTCAAATACAAGTGCATCATAAATAATAATATTGTTCACTGACAATAATATGACAATAAAAATCAATACCCCCTAAAAAAAGTAAAATGTTACAATTGACTAGAGGACTAGACAAAACTTAGACTATAATAGAGAACAGCAGTAATAAATAAACAACATCTACAACCAAAAAAAAGGAAAATATTACAAGGCCAAGTACCTTTCTTGAAAGTATCAGATCTGTATATATCTCTTAATTCTTTCATAAGTCTATCACTGGCTTGAACGGAGCCTGTTACAGTTCCTTGTAAATAGTCTTGTCGCTGATTGGCTTTGAGTCGCTCTGTAAAGAAAATTCAATCAACAGAAGAATAATTAGATTTCTTTCTATGATACCAAATAATAAATTCAATAACGTAACACGAACCTAATGTAGCTAAATGTTCACGGTCAAGTCCTTCTTTTTCTTTATTTTTATTTGCAGCATCATCTTCTAATTCTAAATGCAGATCATCTTCATCATCTCCATCTTCATCCTCTTCTTCTTCTTCATCAAATTCATATTCAATATCCATATCATCGGATGAACCTGTTTCAGTACTTGTAGCTGATGTTGAACTTCCAGATGTGGACGTAGAAGATGATGATGAGGAACAAGACGTTGAAGAGTCAGCTTGTGGAGGATGTTGTATCGTTAATTGTTCTATTTCATGATTTGGTACTGGAAGACTTTGGGATCTACAAAGTTCTCTCACTAATAAACCGACTTGACTAAGAACATGATTATCTTGACCTGATGTATTACTTAACATTTGCACTGCTTGTGTTATACTTGAATCTTCTGTATCTGCAAACCATACTGGAGGAGTACTAGGAATACGTTTCCTATAAAAATATAACAAAGTAAAATATATATATTATAAAAGTCATCAAGATAATATATATATATATATTTAATAAGTCATTGGCTTGACCTTGAATATCAAACAAACAATAATAAATTTAAAGATTAGTAGAGTACTACTACTACTACGAGTATTTACATTCTACTGTATAAATTATTAAACGAAATTCTTTCTAGTCATTTCATTTCCCTAAAAGAAATATATGAACAATTATAAATAATATTTATGAAATTCTAAATATTTTAAAAATAATCATTAATAATTCATTATTTGGATGGACTATTAAATATACTATAGTGTTGTATATAACTGAAAAAACACTTCTTTAAAATACCCGACGGTACGTCATCAAACAACTTGTATGTATTTAAATAGACTAAAAAATATTTGTTTGCAATATTTAACTTACTGTAATATTTGCTGTAATTTCATAGTTTCTTTCCATTTTTACTAATAAATCGACACGTTAATTCATCAACACTTGCAGTAACGACTCTAAATCTCTCATGATGTTTATGAAATACTTTCTCAACAGTTTTAATTTCCTGTTTTAATGTATTTAAACAAGCCATTCTTAAAAAAAACTTGATTAATAATTACTCAACAACAGCAATCAATTATCTTTGCTATCGTCCAACCAACTTTCTCTTCTTTTAGTTTTGTCACCACAATTTTCGATTATAATTATTCATGATTTTACTCTTACAGTCTCCTGACTTTTTTTTAATGAAAATAACTTCTTTCTTGAAATGATGATAGTTCATAGAACTTGGAAAAATTCTTTCTTCTTTTGTGTTTTTGTTCTCACACTATCTCTTCCTTCCACACAGATGAAACTAAAAACAAGCTGTATTTACTTGATGTGTGCTATAGTACTATACTACTATTGCTACATATTTTTTCTTCGTAGTTGTCGAGTAATCTGTTGGAGTTGAGTTGAAGTTATTGAGTTTTGAAACAATAGAGAGAGCTGAGAGTCGATAATATTTTAGATGATATTCGTATCTATTTTAATTGCTCAATTCTTCAAGATAATTAAATGATGACAATTAGTTAAAATGTAAATAAGTAAGATTGTTTATATTTAATTTATTTCTAAGATAAACTGGTGATACTTGTCATTTGTGATTGGCAAATGAGTAAAAATAACAAGAAAAATCTAAGTGAACGGCGGTTTTTAAAAGGCGCGAAGCTTTTTTGCATTACATCGAAGAGAGAAGAAAAAAATCACAAAAGTTGCACATGTTGCAGATTGCAGAAATTCCAATTAATTTGTTGACAAAATTGTTAATTTGTTTTATTTAGCTGGGCGAAGCCCAGCTTATACTGCACGTTTAAAAGAAACCTTATGTTTTATTAGTTTTAAGTTCTGAATATAATTTATTTTGTACCTTGATACAATATGAACTAAGTAGAAGAGGTAAGGTTAGTAAATCATTGAACTTTCTTAGCATAATTGACACTTGTACCTAATCTTGTTCTCCTTACAAATTCTTTATATCAGAAAACCTAGTTCATACCTCAATTCTCAGTTATAACAATAATGGGTAAACCTAAAGGAGGAGGAGGAGGAAGTAATAAAAAGAAAAATGCATATGAAGATGTTCCAGCAAATAACAAAATAACACATTATTTCCAAAGACTTCCTGGAGCAACAACAAATCGTCCACTTCTTACACAAACTCGAATCACTAGCTATGTCAATCGTCCTGGAACAAGTAGACAACAACAACCACCACAAGCAAGTTCATCATCATCGAGACAAAAACCATTAAAAAGATTGAGTAATAATGGTCCAATTGAAGTGATAGAATTATCAGATTCTAGCTCTGATTCTGAATCAAAGAAGAAACCAATTATGAAGAAGGATGTTCCAGTTCAACTACCTCAAAATGCTCCTCCTAAAACTGAGAATTTAAATGATACACTTGTAGTTGCCAATGAAAATGTTCCTATAAATGAGACAACCAAGCAAGAAGAAAAGTCATCAGTTGTTAAATCAGAATACAATGGTCCATTAAGAATTGTTAGATTAAGTAGTTTACTTGAAGTTGGTAGTGATGATGATGAACAAGAGCATAAAGTTGTTCAACAGGAGCAAGTAATCATCGAAAAAAATGATGATGATGGTGATAAAACAGGAAGTGAGAGTGATTTTATAATGTCTGTTGACAATCCTGTTGTTGAGACACCAATTATTATAACTACTACTACTAATAATAATACTCCAATGAATAGTAGTGAAGAGATAGCTACACCTGAAGAAACTAATAGTATGGCAATGACCAAATCTGATGAAGAATTATCTAATATTGATATTGATAGCTTAATTGGTTCACAAACAACAACACCAGTAAAAGAAGATGGTAATGGTAGTGGTAGAGCTTCAAGAGCAGATGATAATAATCAACAAGCTTCTTCTTCATCTTCATCATCAAATAAAAGATTAAGATCTCCTACTAAATCACCAAAATCAAGAGCACCATATTTCTCACCTGTTCGACATCTTAAAAAGTCACCAGTCAAGTCTCAAACAACTCCAGATAGTGGAGTTATTGCAAGTAGTAGTTCAAATTCAAGCAATAGCAACACTAGTAGTCCTGCTAAAAGAAAATTATGGTCTAGTGAACCATACTATTTGGAAAACTTTCGAGTCATAATCAATGCAGTTGTCAATGATAGTCATTACTCATATTTAATAAATGAAGAAGATATGTTACAAATAACTAATTTTCAACAATTAACAAAACAAGCACAATGTTTGTATGTCAGATTATTTCAACGAAAATGGGATTGGAAAGTTACTCGTACTATTAAATATGATGATATTGGTCTTGATCTAGTACCTTATTTCACAGAGCTTTATTCAGCAAAATTTCTTGATTCAATTCATGGTATGTTGTACGAGAACTTTTTTCTAAGTAAACAACTTTATTATTTATTATAATTATTTATTATTATAGACACAAAACTGGAACTTGAAAACTTGATTCAACTTTTACGTGGTGATCAAATAGTTCAACTTTGTAAGAAAATGGGTGTAATTAAATCAGCAAAAAGTAAAGCTGATTGTACAACAGCATTACTTGACATGGCTCAATCTCAAAAGACTCTTATTGGATCTAGTGCTGAAGTTCTTTATAAAGCGTAAGTTTAGAGTTAAAATTTTATATTAGTTTACAAATTATAATCAATCCTATTTTTACAGTATTCTAAAAGAAATAGATTCAGCATATCAAGTATCAGAATCATCAAGAAATTTATTTACAAGAATGTTTTTACTTCATTCACCTCCAGCCTATTGGGAAGATGAGAATAGTCAAACTTCTAATCAATTGCTCAATATACTACTTACAAATCTTGGCAAAATGGAATATCCAACTTATAAGCTTCGTAAAGTTGTTCGTATTTATCAAACTAGACAAGATTTAATTAAATTCCAAGAAGCATGGTCGCTTCTTAGTGAAATGAATGCTCATACAGAATCAAAGAATTGGGAGGATGTAAAAAAGATTGGTAAAGAAGCTGTTGAAAAACTTAAAGAGATTTTAATTGATGATTCAATTAGAGAATATGAAAGATATTTAGTATCATATTTAAGAGCTTATACAGCTGCAAGTGTCTTTGTAGTTATTGCTTGGATGAGTATTGATGGTTATCAGAAAACTAAAAATTATTGTGAAGCAAATGAAGTTATTGAATTTTTATTATCACAATCAATTTATCAAGTTCATTATAGAGGACGATTTTATGAAAGACTTATTATTAATTCTAAACAATATATTAAAAAATCTAATGATGAAATGATTGAATTAGTTCAAAGAGCCTTAAAAGATAAATTTACAAAGAAATCATACCGGTACACTTTTACTAAAAGACTTGAAGGATTTTTAGAAACTAAAGCAAAAGAAATGACTAAAGCTATAGCAGCTAAGAATAAGAAGCAAAAAACAAAACCTAAAATGAAGAAAAAGACTACTACTATTCTTAGTAAAAGAGCTAAAAAATTTTCTTCTTCTGAAAGTGAAGATGATGATGAAGAAGAAGCAGAGGAACTTGAAGAAGGTGAAATTATTGACAATCAAGCAACTGAAAGACTCAATATACCTACCATTAAAGATTTTGAAAGAATTCATCATTTACAAAATCAAATTCCAGAAAGAAATTTTGAAGGACAAAAAATGGATGCTGTAGCTGCTGGTAAAGCTGGAAAATCTGTATTTTTATCATCTTGTGGTACTTCTGCATCTTCTGTAGAATTTTTTGCAATGGAAAATTACGCTAATTTAGGTTATCCATGTGGTATACATGGTGAAGGATCAACAATAACTACATTATTTGGACTTTTATTTTGGGATATTATTTATGATGATACAATTGCTGATGTTTTTCTTTCACCATTTCAACCAGCTCCATTAGATCTCAGTTTTGAAGACTTTTATCATAATAGACATCATTTAATTGATGGCTTACTTGAAGCCATGCGTACTCAATTGTCAATTGAAGTAGCATTTGAAATTATTGACAAGAATTGGAATGAACATAGAGAATAAAATTTCTATTGTAAATTGGACAATGTTTGAAACTGTAGAGAATGTGAAGGTGACACACACATAAGCTCTTAGCTTTTGTTAATGAATACATAAACTAATTTATTATTATCTTTTCTTTTGCAGAGCCTCGTGAAATCTCTTGGACTTCCAGTTCTAGCATCAATTTGTGAACGATTGTTACATAGTTTCAGACATCATAGAAGTGGATTTCCTGATTTAGTCGTATGGAATGATACTGAGTGTATTTTTTCAGAAGTAAAAGGCCCAGGTGATACTCTTAGTCCTAAGCAATATTTATGGCTTGACTTTCTTTTGTCAATTGGTGCAAAGGCTGAAGTTTGTCATGTTAAAAGTGTTAGTAATAAGAGAATCAGAACGATCTTGAATTCCATCATGATTAATGTACTTGTAATTAATTTATATTACTATATTTCTATTATTTCTCTTTTTGTAGAGTTATTATGTACTAATACTATAAATGAAAAAAATGATGTTTTATATGACAAGTTTATATATTGAATACAAGTACAGAAATAAATTTAAAAAAAATCTATAATATATAAATTAGTTTTTAAAACGATTCATTGTATATCATAATATAAAATCATTTATTCAGAACGCCACAAGGTACATCATTTTTTTATAAACATAATGACGTTGAAAAGTTTGAACATTCTTTTTAAATTCCGTTCATTCAATGCGGTAATAAAATCACAAGTATAACTCATCATTATCATGCATTCGATTCCATGTACATACATACAACACACCGGAACAATAAAACTCTCTTGTTTTGTTATAAATTCTTCGTCATACATTCAATCACAATATACAATCACAACCATCATCTTCTATTTCTTTCTTTTCCTTCATTATATTTGAAGCTAAACTTTTAAATCCTTTTCCTTTCAAACATATTTTTATATAAAAACGAGTTGTAATTGTAGGTATATTTTTTTCTTTCTGAAAAAAACCTACATTTATATTAATTAATAATACGTACATGAAATAATGTAAAAATGAAACATGTAAATACAAATGCCATTACAATATATAGTAGTACGACGACGAGTTGACATTTGGAAGAATACATTATATAATATTGACAAAAAACATTGTAGTAAATAGTTTTTCTTTCAAATCTTAATATCATTGTTTGCATTTTTAAGAATAATTCCCTTAATAATTATGGTAATAGTATCACTTATAATATGATGTATATAATATTATTATAGCATGTCAGCACTTAACACTAATAAGTAGGTTTTATATAAAGTCATTACAAGTATTATCTTGTTTTGTTGATGAGATGATGTATTATTTTTTAACCTAAGTACTTTCGTAAAAGAGATGTGAACAGTTTTCATGTAAAATAAAGCGTTTTCTCTATATATAGATATGATGTGTCGTCTTTTTTTACAACATACTCTACTACTAGTAATACAATAATACAGAGATATTAGTTAAGATGTAAGTATATAACACCGATAAAAATTACAATTTGTTTTCTTTTATTTCTCGGAACTGTGTGGCATTGAGTTTTTTTATTCCTCTTCCTCTTCTCTTTTTTTCTTTCCCTAAAACTATAAAATACTTTTTTATTTATATTAAAATTGAAAAAAAATTGTTGTAGTTAAGTCTTTAAAACAAGTGGAACTTCTTCAGAAATATGAGAAGACAAATGATTTTGTTCGTCAAATTGAACTTCATCTTCGTCATCATCTTCTGCTCCTCCTAAGTTTTTTTTATTCCTCTTCCTCTTCTCTTTTTTTCTTTCCCTAAAACTATAAAATACTTTTTTATTTATATTAAAATTGAAAAAAATTGTTGTAGTTAAGTCTTTAAAACAAGTGGAACTTCTTCAGAAATATGAGAAGACAAATGATTTTGTTCTTCAAATTGAACTTCATCTTCGTCATCAACTTCTCCTCCTTCTTCTTCTAATAAACTATCTTCATCATCATTAAAACGATGAAGATCTTCTTCTAAACTCACAGGTGTATACGTCGCTCTCAGAGACGAATGACTTCTTTTATTATTACTATTATAATTACTATGATTAGCACTAGAATTATTATGTCTACTATTACTATGATTCTTAAATTCTAAATTATCTAATGTAAACTGTTGACGTCTCCGACGTCTTTGAAAGACAATTATTAGTGCTAAAACTACAAAAAATGCAGATAGCCAGAAGAAGGATAAAACTGTAGATTGACTCCAACCACCAAGGGCTGACTCTTTATCTTCTGACTCTGATACTCTCCTCCTGACATAATGACACTCTCCTATATAAGAAAAAGAAAAAAATGCATATGAGATTTTATAAATATTAAATTAACAAGTTGTCTCAAGTTCTTCTTACCATTGTGACTGAACGTTAGAGGATTTGCTACTCTTTGATGTGGCTCATCACAATGACAGCAGTCTAATTGATGAGGACTTTTACAACATTCTATACAACTACTAATTCCACGAATCTAATCTTAATGGTGAAATACAACTTCTACATTCTGAAGCTTTTCCACCACTACATCTTGTACAAGTTGGATGACATGGAAGACAGCCCTCAAATCGACTGTAAGTAATAACCATCTTCACAAGTTCCTTCATTTTCTTGACTAATATTTGGACTTGTATCTAATCCATTAGTTAAAATACATCTGCCTGATTTAGTTAATGAAAATCCAGCATAACAGTTTACACATTCATTATCATTTCCACCAATACAAGATCCACACTCAGATGAGCATGGCATACAAGTTCCTACATCATTGTAGTATCTAAGAAAGAAAAGAATAATAATTTGTTAATTGTATTGTGAAAATAAAAAAAAATGATTAAAATCTTACCCGCTTGGACAATGAGGTGCACATTTTCCTTGTAATAACATTGCATCTTCACGACAGTGTATACACACATTAGGAGAAGAACAACTTAGACACATTTTAGGACAACTGAAACACTCTGAAGAGTAGCCAAGATAAAAACCAAGTGAACATCTACGGACGCAACTTCCACGTTGTAACAAATATCCTTCATTACATTCTGTACATTGTCCAACACCAAAACATCTTTTACAATCTTGATTTCCACATCCAGAGCAAACTTGTGCGTTTTCATCAAAGTATAGGCACAAGTGGACAAGGCTAAAGAAATTTTTTTAATAAAATAAACTAATCACTCATTCTTTTAAAAATATTATCTAGAAAAACTTACAGCATTTTCTTGAATACAAGTATTAGACTCAGAATCTAAAGCATAGCCTGACATACATGTTGTACATTGTCTACTGTCACATGTTTCACAGGCAGCAGGACAAGGTTGACATAGTCCACTATCAGAATTTCTAAATCCATTTGGACATTTTTCAATACATTCATTATTATAAAGATAAAGTCCTTTAGAACATGTTGTACATTCAGATCCTGTTGGTCCAGCACATGTAGTACATGATTTTGATGGACAGAGTTCACAAGAAGAATCAGCTTCATAAAAACTATCAGGACAAACTGTTACACAAGTTGTTTTAAATAACACTAAATTATGTTCACAAGCTGTACATGAAGTACTATTGTAGCAAGATTTACAACGTTGACCACAACTAAGGCACTCTTTACGTGTTACATCTGCATAATATCCTTCTGGACAATCGTTAACACACGTTGCTAAATCAGGGATCCAGTATTCATTTTGACATTGTGAACGAACATTTTGTGGTTTTGCAACTTGTGGAGATATTTCAGATGCACCAGGAAACAAATATTCTTGAGAAAGTTGTGGTACATATCTCGGTAGAATTTGACCATTATTTGATTGACGATATTCAGGTTGAGATACAGCAGATTCAAATGTTTGTGAGGGTTGAGCTAAGCTTCTTTGTCTTAATCTTGCAGGATTGATATCCGTACCATATAAAATGAGTTGCCATTTTTTAAGTATACCTAAAAAAATAAGAATATTTGACATAAAGTTTTGTCATGATAATAATCGTAAAATATTTAATTTACCTGGCTGATTAATACGACGTGAACCAGAATTTACAATTTCAAGAGTCCATCGTCCATGAGCTGTATATAAAAATAAATTTAATTGATGATGCTTACTGTAGTATGTTATGGGACAAAAGTATATGCTCATCATTTACCTTGTTCACCCCAAAAATGAACAGAAAGAAATGGCCAATCATCAAAATTTGAGCTTGATACATCTCTTGGTCTTTCAAATAAAAGAACAGAAGTTGACCCCATAGGAGAAGTTAAGAGAATACGTAAAATTTCCTCTTGGGAAGAATCTTAATGAAATTTTACATTGCACATGTTCAAGATAACGAATCTCAGAATTTGTTCCAGCACAACCATCTACATCCATAAAAACCTTTAGTTTTCCTCCATCTGTCAAAAAAATAACAACAAAGAATAATATTATAACGTGTATAGTATAGTAATAACATTATATATATTGTCTACTTACGGCTTCCACTTATTTCACGATCTTCACGAATCTCTCTTGATTTACATATGTGCTGAGGTGGGACGCCTATCCAATTAACAGCCAAATCAACCATTTTGCCAGCATCCATTAAACCGAATCCAAATTTGTGGCTATCTGTATGATATATTTAAAAAAAACTCATTATTATTATAAATTAAAGTTTCAGAGTAGTAATATAATAATGACATACATTTTCTTTGAACTCCATTAACAAACCATCCTTCTTCTTTTTCTAATGGTGTTGCTCGACTAGTCATAACTACTAAATGTTGTAAATCTCTCCATGTTAGACTAGGATTTGCTTCCAAAGCCAAAGCTGCTATTCCAGCAGCTAATGGAGCACTTGCACTAGTTCCAGTATGTTCAACAGTACAAATATGATCTGGCCTTCGTCGTCCATCCATGTCTACAGTAGCAACGCTTTTATCAAGTGTTGGTGTACCACTAGAATAAGTAGTTGCTAATGTTGAGGCACATTCTTCCAAGTACCAAGGCTATAAAAGAACAAAATATACATAAAATTCAATTTAATACTCGTATAAAAAACATTATATTATTATTATACCTTGTAACCGCCTTGGGTGGCCGATGAAATTGACAGAGTAAAAATTGAATTGGTATAACCATCACAGTTACAAGAATCGATATGTCTGCCTCCATTTCCAGAAGCCCAAATAAATATTGAGCCAAGTCCTTTTCTTCCCTATATATAAAAATGTAGAAAAGCATTATTTTTCTTTGCAAACTTCATTATTTTAGCAGAGAGAGACAGATCTACTAAACTACACTAATAATACATCTGCTGCTGCTGTTCACGTCATTGTCATATCTGAAGGCTATTTTACACACACACGTAGAATAAGTGCGATATCTGATTTTGATAGTGCTTCTGGCATTACATATGACATGAGATACTATAAAAAATTAGGTCATCAGTAGTGCAGACAGATGCCTGATAAATGCAACATATTGTTTTAATATATTTTTTTGTTGTTTCTTTGAAAGGGAAAACTGATCTACCATAAATGTGATAAACACACGTGCAAACATATAAAGTACAAGTATTTTTAATTCATGAAAATGAGAACACCAGGTTAGTAGTTCAAAACAAAACTAATTGGTTATATTACACTTTTGATACTTTGAACTATGAAGTGGTAAGCCACAATATAAAATGAAATTAAATTGAAAAAACTGAGACGAGAAAAAAAAAATGAAAAGCTTATATATTTTCTTTTTGTTTTTGGTAAACATGAGGTTTCAAGGTATAGTATTGCCAATGAACTTTATGGTTGATTGAATTTAATTTCACAGTTTCACACGTTTTTACTTGTACTCGGTATCAATGCCACGATTTGATGGTAAATTAAGTCATTTTATAGCTTTCCAATTTTTTTGTCATAGATTTTACTTACATTTGTAACACCATAGATGAAGGCTCTTCTAGCTAAAGGACCAGGACCATCGACAGTTTTACCTTTAGAAAAATTTACACAGTTTAAAAATTAATTCTTTATTGATAATGATTACATATATTGAAAAAATGTATACCATCATCTTCAGGACCCTGCAAATTTACATAGAAGTGTTTTTTATTACTAAATTGTTCTTTTGAAATATATATATATATATATTTAAGTTACCCAAGAAGCTGAATAGATATCTACATGATCAGGATTCAAACCCAATGCTGTGAAAAAAGAGAGCCTTTTAGCATAAACCAATTACATTATCTACATTTTCTTCTAATATGTAAATACCTTTAGCCTCAACAGCATCATTAACTGTTCCATCTAACATGCGAACACCTCCAATTGAGGCATTGTATGCTACACCAACTCCACAAATATTATTTCCTGCTGTCGCAGCTACTTCACCTGCACATCTAGTCCCATGTTTATTGTCGCCATTATCTTGTGGAGTAGGATCACTATCATTGTCATTAATATCAGTGGATGCTCTTGGGTCCTGTAATTAAAAAGAGAGATAGATTCANTGTCGCCATTATCTTGTGGAGTAGGATCACTATCATTGTCATTAATATCAGTGGATGCTCTTGGGTCCTGTAATTAAAGAGAGAGATAGATTCATTTCGTTAAGTACTATAAATTCACTCATTTTGTGCGTGTCGCTCTATGATGACACTCACTCGAAGTGATTAATATATGAAAATGGGTTATCTAAACTGTAGTTCATCATGCAAGAATTTAATTTCAAATTCTTTTTGCCAAGCTTTTTTTCAAATAAAGTTTAAGCTCAAACTTGTCAAAAGTTCTTTTAAATTAAAAACTTTTGCAACAACTTATTGTACATAACTTTCAAATATGTACATATAACAAGCATTCCAAATTTTGATCTGTAGGTATATTTTATAGATTCATTTTGTGCGTGTCGCTCTATGATGACACTCACTCGAAGTGATTAATATATGAAAATGGGTTATCTAAACTGTAGTTCATCATGCAAGAATTTAATTTTGTAATACTATCATCATCCATCATTATAAGATCATAATTAGACTTGAACATCAAGGGTAGTATATAATAATACGGTCGTCTTTCACTTCTAGATGAGATGACACAATCAGATTCTTTTTGCCAAGCTTTTTTCAAATAAAGTTTAAGCTCAAACTTGTCAAAAGTTTTCTTAAATTAAAAACTTTTGCAACAACTTATTGTACATAACTTTCAAATATGTACATATAACAAGCATTCCAAATTTTGATCTGTAGGTATATTTTTTATACCTACTAAAAGTGTAAAGTTCTTGTAATAATAATAGTCTACCCCTAGTAAAAAAAAGTGAAGGACAAATTTTTTAGAAATGCAAAATTTAAAGCTCTGTTATTATCTCTGCATCCTAAATGACTATTACATCCTCTCGTATTTTTAGCAAGGTACACTGCACACTCAAACACACGTAATCAAATCCAACTTTTGGATGTAGTTCACTTTACAAAAAAGCACGTAA
>VCNE01001221.1:0-23140 GCA_009869805.1 Oncopodura yosiiana
CATACAAAATAGTAGTCAACTTCTCAGTTGGTGAGTTGCAATTTATATTTATTTGTATACATCAACGCATTCCTCTGTACTCTCTACTAAAGATATGTATTTTTCTCTCACTCTCTCATGTTATTTTACTTAATGATACACAACCAGAATTTCGTTTGAGGTTATACACTATGTAAACAACATCAAGACAACATCATATGTGTGTATGTATAAATGTAGCAACCAAGTCATATAGCCTATAATAGTCTAATGCTGAGTCAGTAAGTAAATGATATTATTCAAGATAAGACAATGCGACACAAATTGGTTGAGACGATAACACATTTCATGGCTTAATGTGTACCAAGAAAAAGTATCAAAAAGGACATTACATTGCTCAAATGCTCACATAAAAGTAAACACATACATACATACATACTACTAAATATCTTTGGTAGACATCACTAGATTTGGAATATGAGTCCCTATTTTTTTTTCTCTCTCTCTAATGTTGTCACTGTCGGTGTATTATATTATTGCTTCTTATCTCTCAAATACTTGATGCTCTCTTCCTTTTTTTATTGACTTTGAAAAAAATAACAATTTTACCAGAAATATGAAACTATTGAAACTACTACTTCTGAAAAGTCATTAGTTTGAGAAGAAAATTATATTTTTGAGTCATTGAAATGTGCAATTGTGTACATGTAATTTGATGCTTTGGTAGTTAGTGTTATTTTTATATTATCACTAACTATATACTCTGCTTGCGTCACTCTAACTAATACTGCAGCACTCAACAGAATCTCAAAGTCACAAGACAAAAAGAAGAAAAAGAAAATGATTCCTTCTATGGTTTTAATACTTTGCCTTTTGTTTTGATGAGTACATAAAATGCAGCATAGCTCGTCTAAGAAGAATAATAGCTTCTACTAAATGTATGTGACTGAGCTGAGCTGGTATGGCAGATGAATTGTGTTGTGTACTGATAAACAAGTACAAGTATAATGGACCATCATTACGACTAACTAAAAGAACACTGCGTACATAGTACACACAAAACAGAGAGAACTTTTATACAAAAGTCTCAACTCTTCAAGCTCTTTATTCTCATTACTTTTATACTAGTGTCTATATGTGTATACATATAAAACAACAAGTCTTATTTTTACATTTGTACTCCACCCCTTTGGAATGGAGAAGCTTATATATATCTTCTCTTTCGAATAAGAAAAAAAACAGCAAGGAATTACCAAGTTTCGTATTATTCGCTTTCATGAAGAAGAAAGCCATTAGATTGTAACTAAAGTATGCTTTGTAGAATTAGGAGTTTAGTTTAAGACATATGTGTATATAAGACTCGTCTTTATATCATCGTGTAAACTTGCAACTTGTTTCTTATTAGTAAAGAAAGAATTTCTTGCATGGAAAACTATTAGCTATAGAAGACTATATAAATATGTAGTATGTATCTCGTATAGAAAAACGTGTTATAATGTTGAGTATTGTGCACAATATATTGTATGTACATATCTAAAAACAAAAATAGGATATGTAAAATGCTTTGAAGAATAATACAACTTCAAGTGTAAGTATAAAATACTTGTTTCTTGTTAGTAGCATAACATAATAATATTTAAGAGAGTTGTTGTAATAAGTTACATCTGAAGGTTTACATCAAGAGCTGATGCCCATTATTATAAAAGAGACACGACTCATCATAAACTATTACATTTTTTTCGCAATGAAACATCAAGGTTTAGAAGTAGAGAGTAGAGAGATAGAGAGAAGTATTAAGAAGCAATTTAGATTTAACTTGATAACTTTGTAATAATGCTAGTAATCATAAACCTCTGTGGCTTTTAGTTGTAGCCGTAGCCAATTTTTCAATTGGATTTTTTTCTTATAGTTAAACGACTCTCAAAAGTCCAACAAAACCTTATGTCATTCATAATATTACTTTTTGTCTAATATGAAGAACATAATGAGCTCTGATGTCGTAATGAATCAACAACATCAATAACATAATACATTCATATCATAATAATAACGACATGGTAATAACACAACTCACGACATCACAAGAAATGCCGTAAAGTAGAACTTGATATAGCTAACATAACATGACCTAAACATGAACATCACATCGACTTCCGTTTGCTTTAGCTTTGCCAACAATTCAACAAACGAGTCAATGCTAATAACTGTTGAAAAAAGTGAAGGCGGACAAGCAGCATAGTGTGGTGAATAAAAGAAACATAAAAAAGTATAATATATAAAAACACACACCTTCTCTAACTTCTGTATATAAACTAAAAGCTCTTCCAAGTGTAGAAGAAGTGGAAAAAAAGAAGTAATAGTATAGTGTCAGGTGCTGAGTAAGTAAACTGCTTTGCTATGTATGTTGTCCTCTGCCATTTATCATAGAAAAAAGCTACTAATATTGTAAGAGAGCTACTTGCATTGCATGCACAGCAGCTACAGACAAACATATTTCACTTTTTTTCTATGTATATTATATTTAATGTACATATGTACATTATGCAGGCTAGCATTGTGGCTAATATTCTTTTATGGAAAAAAGGTAAGCCGAAGGGTAACCATAAAGTATATAATATGTATAGTATTATTCAGGGAAAGAAAAATTCAAAGGAATTAGGCCATCAAAATATTCATTACAATATATATATATGTATATATAGTAGTAAGTAGTAAGTATAAAAACGTCATATATTACACGCTGCATGTGTACCACTACTTGGATTTAAACATATAAACATGTTACATAAATGTATTTATATGTGGTCATGATGAAGTGCTAAAAATGTTTTGAGAAATGAAAGAAAAAAAGAGTTGTGTATCTTTCTTATCAAATTATGCTCACAAGAAGCCAAATGATAATCTAGTAATAACCAGTAATGTAACTCTATCTACTACATACACATTTAATTTTCAACTTTAATAAAAATAATATATAAAAGAAATGGCCTTTTGAATCGTTTTGTAATTCCAAATGTGTACAATGCACATAATGCTTATATGACTTTTTAATGTGCTACGTACGTCTGTATATAAGCATCAAGTTGATTACAAGTAATAACTTTCTCATTTGATGTTGATTTGATGTTACTATAAAGCTGTACTAGTCAAACAAATAACAAGAAGTGAGATATATTATATAGAAGCACACAATCGACTTTTGACTTTTTGTATGATTAGCTTATATGTTATATCTTTGATAGCCATCACTAATATAATATGTCTAACATGCCTCTTTTGTATATGGTAGAGTAGAGTGAGTAGATGATGTGTGAAAGTGTGTACTAATAATGCTATTGTAGTAAAGTGT
The DNA here is from genome assembly GCA_009869805.1 of Oncopodura yosiiana. Taxonomy (NCBI): domain Eukaryota; kingdom Metazoa; phylum Arthropoda; class Collembola; order Entomobryomorpha; family Oncopoduridae; genus Oncopodura; species Oncopodura yosiiana. The sequence continues at coordinate 3,329 of VCNE01001221.1, forward strand.
CAATTATTATAGTAACTACAAGTTAGTTTGTAGTATGCAACATATTATCATATAAATAATCAACTAGTAGATGATGGAGACAGATAACCTTTGAATTTTACAAGATGCCGTGTATGTATAGTAGTAGAAGTAAAAGGAATAAATTCTTATATGTCACTTGTAAAATGTTTGAGCAAGCTGTCTACACATTTTAAAACATTATATATCAAAATCTATTAGGAAATATGTTCACACAAACAACAACAATAATAACATGGTGGTCTCTTAAAAATTTAATTAGTCAATCTCCTCAAGGCTTCATAAAACTCTTTTTGGATAAATTGAAGTGAGTGAGAGAGTCGCCGTATATATTCTAAATGGAATTGAATAGGCTAAGATTATTATTATTTTACTTGAGGAGAAATAAGTACATTTTTCTTTAGCCAGAAACATATTTAAAAGTTGCTCCTTGTAGTAAACTTGTATTACCGACAACATTGAAAAAAGACTCGTACATAACATACATGTACACCTTTACAATTTTTTTGCAAATACGTTTTTAAGTAATGGAAGTGGAATGGAAGAGAGAGAGAAAAGGTATGGAGAATAAAATATCTATCTCTACAGTAAAGTGTAATAGAGTGAGTTGCTCACAATTGTATGTTATGTTAGTGTGTTCAAGTCTTTAAGGTACTTTTCTTGTATACAGAACTCAGGACAACTCTTTAGACAAGTTCCTTTGAGATTAGTCTCTCTCTCTCCTTCTTCTTCTTTTGCTCTGACTGTTGTGTTGTTGTTGTATTATGTAGTAAAGAAGAGAGCTTTACAACAGAGAAGAAGAAACGCATTTATAAATTTTTTTCCTTAACCGAACTTCTTCTTAGGCACCTCTATTCTTCTTCTTAGCATCTATAATACTCTCTCTCTCTCTCTGCCTACCTGCCTACTCAACCTACGTGAGTACAGAAGAACAGACATCACAAGAAAAAGTGGATGGCTATGGGCTATATATTACAGGAACCAGTGGTGAGACGGACTGTAGAAGAAACCAAGAAGACATGGATGAAGTGCATATAATGATGAAGCATAGAAAAGAAGTAAGAAAAATGACGTTGCTTTTGCCGACTCTAAAGCTTTACAGTATCTTATATGTACCCATGTAAAATGCAATGTGAAGGTTTTGCCATGCATGGAAAAATTTCTACTATCCAAAGAAAAGAAGAAGGCCTCTCACAAAAATATACTCCAAGCTTCATAACTTTTTGAATGACGACAAGTCAAAAAGAATATTAAGGTGATGATGAGAGAAACGATGCATCGCATCGATGATGATACCCTATATAAAAAGAAGTTTATAGACAAGAATAAGTGTCTAAACTCTAAAACTATTTCTTACACATACAGCCACACCTCATTATCACTCAAATACTGTCTTCAGAAGTCTCTTTATTCACAAGAGTGTATATAAACTGAAGAGAGTGTTATTTGACAGTTTTCTTCTTTTCCCCTTTTCATACTTCTTCCTTCCTCCTATTGTCCTATCTCTTATACATCAGATATTCCTCTTTTCCAGAGGTTGTTATATCATGTAAGTAGCAACTCTCAAAGCTAAAACTTGAAGAGAACCAGAGAAGAGAGAGAGAGAAAGAGACGAGAAAACAGAAAGCGACAAGCATTACTTCACTTCACTCTCTACTGAATACTGAATCTACACATCTCACAACCGAAGAGTGCCGAAAATTGATTAATGGACTACTAGCTACCGACCACCACCACTCTTTCCGTCAACTTCTCTCTCTCTCTCTCTCTTCTGGTCTTATGCTTTCTTCTCTTCTTCTTCCCATATTGTATGTCATGCATACCCATATAACTACTACTGTCTAACCTGAAATCCTTTTTTTTCCTTACCAAACTTTTCCTTTCTGGTTAGGTTTCTTTAGACAAGACACTTTTCCTCCTAGTTGCTCTTTCAGCCTGCCACTATTTAAGAACTCTGAGAAAAGCTAAAACTTATGTAATAATGGTAATAGCTTCGCTATATACTTTTAGGTATGTATATATCCTGTAAGCAAATGTGTATAGCATAATTGGCAACACATCTCAAAAACATACCTACAAATTATAGCCGCCACTTTGGTTCATTTCTGAAGAAGTGAGGTTATGAGAAGAAAAAAGTATATGAGGTAGAATAATATTGAAAGAGTCATATCATCTAATATCTCTTTAGAGTCTTCTTCTTCAAAGATAGAAAACTGAGAGAGAAGGAAAAATAACAGGACAAAAAAATACTCTAAAAAGCCAAAAGGAAGAGAGAGAGAGAACAAGAAGAGAAGTGTCTCATACGGTTGTCTATAACGCTCCTTTGAGTACTTCTAAACTTCTTCTTCTTCTAAAGCTTTTCTAGTAGTAGAGAGAGAGAACCAAAAACCAAAGTAAAAGAAATAGAGCTCTAAGAACAAACATAGAGTATCTCTACTTTATACAGAGAGAGGTGAACACAAAGTACGCATGCACTTTTCTTCTCGTATTCAAGATGAAAGATTAAGTCGAGATAGAGACGAGGGAAGAAAAGGAACGAGATGACTGCGACGAAAAGTATATCTCTTCTAGAGAGAAGAAGAGCTAAAAGAATATATATATATATATAAAAAGTAATATTATATAAAATATATATATATATGTTTGCCTTTTTATATAGCAGAGCTTTGAAGTTTATAAGTAGAAAAGCTTAGTTTTGTAAGTAAAAGTACGATATGCAGATTACTTTTAATCCGTACACGTACGTATAATATAAACTATAGGAGTATATACATGTACATGTGTGTGTGCTATTGTTCCTACTATGTGAAATAATAATCTGAATAAATCCAAAGAAAAAAAATCTTACCAGAGTAGAAGAAATCAAGTAGAGTTCTCTCAGTTACAAATAGTAGTATTGTAGAAAAAGAATGTAGTAAAATGAATGATGAGTAGTTTAATCATCATCGTCAGTTATTTTCTTTCCTTTTGGTATAGTATGTATGCATTGACATACGTTGTTGTTGTTTGTTGCAAGCAGTCAAAAAATCAGTCTTGTGGCAGCAGATATAGTTATATGTAGTAGTAGTAGTAGTTGATTCAAATTGAATTTCTCCTTTTCTGTCTTATCTTGTTTTTTTTTCGCCGCTTTTGTCTTTCAGCAGGTTTTCTTTTTTCTCTCTCAATCAGCCACAACAATATATTAAAGTTGGACTGGTGGTAGTTATTATAGGATCATAATGAGCTATGAGCTATGTGAATATAAAGTGAACTGCAGCGTTGAAAACCACGTGCTGTTATGTTATGTTAGTGTAGAGATTGTAGAAAAAGAGCAATTCAATATCAATATCTTTTTTGTAGTATATAGCAGTGTAATATGATCCGTTAGTTTGCAATCTTCATTTATTTATGACTAATGTTTGTCTTGTTTCAGAGTAAGAGTTGCTGCTGTATTAGTCTTGCTGTGGTACATGCTATACTCTCTATATAACATATATCTTATTTCTTTCCTCTGGCTTCTTTTTCTCACAAATAATAATTTACGTTGCCACCAACCACTACAAATGCCATCACTATCATATACTTTTTTTCTTTTTACTTATAAAAGCAGCCACGCAATCAACAATTGATGAACCATTTACTAACCACACTTTATATACATATACATATATATATTTGAAGTGTGAACAACAGAATATATATATATATATAACTATAAATTCACTGCGTGACTCTTGAATGAAAAAAACTTATGAATTTAACAAACACTTCAGTATAAAAATGGCCGAAATTTTTTATAGACAAGTTACGTCTTCTTTTCTCAGCTTAGGTTAAGTCAAAGGTCAAAAAGTCTTGATATTGAGCTAGTGCAGGGAGATCCAGAGAAATAAACGAGAAGGCTGTATGAGCATAAGGAAATCAAAAGACAAACATGTAATGTATAATGTAATTAAAATACTTATATTTTAAAAAAATACACTTGTGACAACATGCATTATTATAGTACACAGGCAATATCATTTTCATCAATACTTTAAAGTGCCTTTTCCACCTCAACACTTTATCGTTTCCACTTCATTTACTACTACCGTTCAGATATGCGCTAATATATATATGCATATATACTAGCTATATACATACTATATAGCATAGTATTAGAGTATAGTATACTGTAGTATAATATAGTACAGCACATGATACATGATGATGACACATTCATATATATATTAATATGAAGAAGGAACCAAAGTAGTAGTAAATTAGCACACATATATAATTATTATTGTGTGTGGACAATTGCCACTTACTTTGCATACACCGTGTAATTATTATTACACAAAAGCAATTTTTTATACAAGCGGCACTAATTTAACAACAGGCTGTATATATATATATATTTATTTAATAAATTAATAATAAAATAATATCTCACCTAATAATCAATTGACTCCGTATAAGTAAAGTAACGATTCCGTTAAATATTGAGGATGTATATTATTATCTTCTCTTGTAACTTCTAATCATACGCAAACAATATTGATTGATATATTGTTTTCTCTCTATAGAGGTATATTTATATATATACTAAGTATGTATATATATGTAGCTCGATTGAATCGTTGTCAGCAAAGTGTATACAAAAAGGTAAATGAAGGCACGACGTACACAACAACACATATGATAGACAGAGAAAAAATCAATTATTATGTGATTATACTTTTTTTACTACTTATCTCAATTGATGTGAGTAGTATTTATAAAATGATACATAAAGTATACAATTAAGTTGAATCGTTTTCACACTCAAAAAGTTATAATATAATATAAACAAATGTTTCAAACAAAATAAATATATTCCACAATCACACTAACGATTCAACTGTTATGTTGTGTAGTTCATCACTCATTTAATATTAAGCCAATGACAAATGTGTTGTCTTGTACATTCACTTTGAGCTACTAACTGGCTGAGCTGTTGTGCATTTTAATAAATGCTATTCACTTTACAGTACACTGTAGTAGTAGTAGTACCTAATAAGAGTAATCGTGTATATAATAGAGTAGCTAGTAATAATAATCGTGTAGTTGATACTTTTGGTTAGCAGAAGCTTTTACAGAAAATCTCACTAACAAATCAGTCACCCACTCTTGTAATACAAAAACATTCACTGCTTATATTATATACACACTGTTTAATACCAACCACATTACTTATTCTATACGCTGCTAGCCAGGTTTTTGCTTAGAGTATAGATATATATAATGTTATCTATCTCTCTCTTCTTCTTTAGTAGAGTGTAATATATATATAATAGTGTAGAGAAGAAGAGTTTTTGTGTGTATATATGTTGTGTTAGTTGTTATAGGGCAAAAGGAGCTTCCAAATGTGTGAAATGAAATAATGCTCCAAGACCAACCAACAAGCAACTGAGAGTGAACTGATCTAAAGTGAACTGACTTGAATGTGATGTTCTCTCAGTGTAGATCTCACTCACACTCACATATATATGTAGAGAGAGAGAGGATATACACTATCATGTATTTGCTCTCGACAAGCTTTATATTCTTTACTTGCTAGAGTATTATAGTAGGGTTGTGTGCAACGGGCGCCATGAAACACCGGAGAGTTTCGAGTTTTATGGTGTAAAAAGACCTTAGAAATAATACACCTGACTGTTTGTAAAAGTAATCTGTAGATATTAAAATAAAGTAAAAAGTTACCCAAATTATTTTACACCAAGATGCTAAATGATATGAGTACTTTTATACACTAAATAATGTATATATTTAAGAAATTTCAATTTTATTCAATGGGCTACCAAGAAACTCAAAGCTTTCGATTTGCGCACATCTGCCTTAGCTCTGCTGCTATACTATGTGTTTCTAAGCTAGAAAAGGAAACCAAAGCTAAAGTAAATGACTGTATATATGTATATATTGTAGTATAGATGGTTTGCTTGCTTTTTCTCATACAATAATACAATGCCAACATATACAGAATAACGAACACAGTGTGTTCATGCTTTTTGAGCAAGGAGTTTAGCTTTTATGCTTTGAAGGGAAGCCAAAGTACTGTCTGCACTTTTGCTACCACAAAAGAGTTAGAGAGAAGAGAAGTTGCCTTATTGCTGTATAGTATTAGTTTTATACCAATGAATCCACGTACCAGTAAAAACCATGAAATGATGAAATAGAGAGTAGCAGTAGAAGCAAAAATCAAAGAGAGGGTCTAAAAGAACGACGATAATACATATTATACACTCTGCTATATGATTATATAGAGAGATCTTTTGAGAGAGAGAGAGAAAAGTCGTAATTTAATGCGATACAATGCCAACATGAAGTTTGAAGTATGCTATTTGTAATTTGTTTTGTTGCTCACTTTTTAAGTTAATCGTAACACGAGTTTATATGTCGCCTTCCTCTGCTCTTTACTTTTATTATATTATTATATACATAAGTACATATGTAGGTAGGTAGAAAGAGAGAGAGAGAAGCTATTATGCCAACACGTTTGGAAAAAGATTGATTAGGTCTTGTTTGTAACAGGAGGCTCATATTATATATTTACAAGTTTCCTGCCTTGGCTTGGCCCTGCTGTATATGTACTTCAGATTTTACATACAGTTTTGAAATAACTTTAGTATATGCCACTACTATATAGTATGTGTAGCAGATGATGATTCCATAAAAGAGTCCTTCTTTTTCTCTTCCTTCGGTTCAGTTCGGAATCAGATTCCCTTGTAGAATATATGTATATACATACACTTATATCTCTTTTCTATAGAAAAGGATGGCTTGTGAGCATCTTTTTGGCTTCATCTCATGTCTCTTTACCACCAGTGTCGAGAGTATCAGTCAGTTATCGCATATGTATATACATATACATACACAGTGTGAGAGTATTACTAATAATGGTAGCAATATAGGATAGTCATATTTACTAAAAGTAACTTTAGTGTGTACTTTGCAAGCCTCAAGAAGAAAGAAAGTAAAAAGAGTCTAAGAGACTCACTGATGATGATACAGACTTCCGTGAAATGCAGTAGTCTTCTTCTTCTTCTATGTACATGTAGTAATGTTCAAGAAAAGCTCTCTATAAGAGCCAAAGCTTTTTACTATAGTATACACAAGTAGAAGACGAAATTCTACCCTTTATACACATATACTTTTTCTATTACTAATACTGTACTATACATACACTTTTCTTTTGCTGTACTTACTTGCCCTATGAGCTCATGATAGGTTTTCTATATATCTTCTTCATTTCATTGCATATACATATATCTCTATCTGTGTAGAAGGAAGAAGAAGAAGAAGATATACAAAATGTATATTCCTAGTTCAAGTTCTTCGGAGTCCACGACGCTACTTTGAGTTGAGATAGAGAGGGAAAAAGACGAGAAAGTCTTCAAACCGGGGAATCATACGATGAGAAAATGGAGAGATGGAATACTCTAAAAGAGAGAGAGAAAAGACCGGAGAGAGAGAGAGAAGGGAATGGAACTCTATGTTTTTACTAGTATACCACTAGTAGACATTCTCTCTCTACTTTGCTACTGCTCCTAGTACAACCAACTAACTACTTCTACGGTTACTCTTTTTAACTATGTGTCCATCTCTAGAATTTTACTAGGTTTTGCTCAATTTCTACAGGTTTGGTAATGAAACTTAAACTAAGAGAGTTCGACATAGATTTAGAGGTAAAGACTAGGGAATGCTCGGGTTATTTTATGAAGCAAGCATTCTGCATCGTGTTTTTTTGCTCAAGAGCAGCAAGTATTCTCCCTCAGCCATTTATCAAGTCGTTTTTCCAACAAGGCGGTTCTGAGCTCCAGCCGAATAGTAAAGCGGCAGCAGAGTTATCATATGAGCTTTTGTACAGAAACAGCATTAGGAGTGAGAGAGTAGTAAAAAATTGTATAGAAAAAAAGAGTTCTCTCTCTCTTCTTTGCATGCTTGTTCTCTCTTCTCTCTTTCTATCATATATTCAGAGGATGTTATATGTGTGAAAATCCTAGTAGTACAACTCACATCAGAAAATACAAAAGGCACAAGTAGTAGAGTACTTTTGCATATGCATTTTATATATACAAAGCTATCTTTTGCTCTCTTTCTTTCTGTCTATCTTCAATATGTAGTGGAAAATGAAAAATGTACATTGGTTACATTTAACCTATACACATTATACATGATACTAGTATAAAGTAAAGCTATATACACGTGATTTTGAGTAATTTGAGTATGAGCTGCTGCCTTTTTCCTTTAGTCAAAGAGCAAATGATGAGTTACAAATAATAATAACAAGCTGAAAAGAAAAGATGGTTTAGAGTTGCCTTAACTTTAGAAAAGAAAAGAAACTTTAGCTGAAAGAAGAAATTTAGAGGAGTTCAGAAAGTCGGTGAGTGAGTGAGAGAGAGATTCACTATATACTTTATATATACTTTTTGTATATATGACTACTACTACTAACTAAAGCTCTAGTAACAAACTTCTCTCTCTATTCCAAAAAGTACTTGTGCTTTGGACTCTGAGCATACACAACTAAATACATTCTCTCTCTCTCTATGTAGTTTTCAAGTATAGTTAGTAGAGTAGTATCGTGGCATAAAAGAGAGAGAGAGAAAAGCTTGGAATGGAAGTAACTATTTGGTTCTTGCAAGGATGTTGAGACTTCCATTACTTCATTCGATATATATCCATTTTGTTAGGGTAGACTACCCACGAGCACCAAAGCTGAGGCAGAACCTACCATTAAGGTCTTTTTGCTGGGTAATATGCTTTTATATTACTTTCCTATGTCGCTCTCTTTTCCCAGCAATTATCATAGTCAAGCTCTATACAACTCTCTCATAGTCCATAAAGCACATGAAATTCAAAATGGATTACGACATAGTATCTTACATATATCCATCCACTTCTCTCTCTCTTATGCCACAAAGCACTTTCAAACCATGGACTCTATTTTGTAATATTACTTAGCACTTTACAATACAGAAGGTGCAGTTCATGTTGTATACTATAGTGCTTGTTCTCTCTCCTTCTATCTACTTTTTTGTATGTACACACAGCCGTGAAATGCCTTTCGTCTTGTATTGTGAACTTTGCCTTTAATTCTGTTGAGAGTAAGCTAAAAACATTCTCCAGTAGTTTCTTCATGTTTCCTATATACATTTTAACATGTTGTAGTAGTTAACAGCTATAGGACCAGAGTAGATCTCTTTTTCTTTAGAAGTCTAAAGTTCCTCTTCTAGTGTTGTTCTTCTCTATATGACTCTTAATGTCCTTTACTCTACAGTAAATAAGTAGAAGTAGTAAGTAAGTAAAAAGTAGTTATGTGGTAGTCTTCTTATATTCTAACTTTTTCTATTATAAGTCTATCTCTTTGCTTTGAGTTTTGGTAATTGCATTGAGTACCTCCAACCTTTTTCTGTTGCCATTTGAAGCCTTGGGCAATTGACAGACAGCTCTTCAGCACCAGCAAATGTTAACTTGATATGATGAAGCACTCACTCAACCAAAAAGGACCTTAATACTCTCTTTTTACAGATGCATTACTGACGAGAGTTGAGTTGAGTGAGACGAATATATATACATATACTTATACCACACTACTAAACCACTAGCTAAACCGATGTTTTCACTGCTTCTTAAAGGTATACTGTATCAAAAGTAAGCATTATAGAGACAGGCAGAGTCCTTGTAAATTTTGAGTGACACGTTCTTTGCTTAGAGGCTGAAAAGGCAAGGCAAAAGAAGGAGACTTGGATAGATAGAAAACATCAAATGACAGTTTTCTAAATAGCCCACTGGACTGATGGTGGTGTACTGTAAGAGACTCAAGTATTTAGGTTTAGAAACCAATAAAAGATTTATTAGACAAGAAAAGTTAAGGCTTCCTTTTCTTTAGAGCTGATAAACACATTCTAAGAATAACAAAAACAAAATTTTCCTTCTTCCAAATGAATGAATGGGATAAATGCATAAAATACTGATAAATATATAAATCTCTTCTCATCACTGCAGCATAGTTGGAATATTGAGCTGATGATTAGCTATTTAGCTCTGACCATTCATTTATTGTATAAAGAGATGTGCAATGCAGCATGCCAGAAATAATCTAAATGTCATGAATATCATAATTTTCTAAACCGTAGCAAATATGAGAGTAAGTAAGTACATCTATATATATATGTATATGAATATGTGTGCATCCATTAATCATTTGTTGTAGTAGTGAACCAAATCGAAAATGATTACTAGGACTTGTTTCCTTTTAAATAACTGGAATGATTTACTTCGACTCGCGACTGAACGCTTGTATGCCTCATGTACAAAATCTATAATAATAGTAATATCTAACAGGAAGAGTAGAGAATATAGTAGTGGCAAGCACTTTTAATCTTCTTTTTCTATAGCTCACTGGAAATGTGAATATGTTGTATGTAGGTTTAATGGTTTACTAGAGTTGCAAGCTTAGTACTTTACTATACTATACTACTACAATATAGTTTTATGCTCTTGCTGAACATTTTTGTCTTTCTTCAGCCTGTGAATCTAATTGCAGACACCATGTGATATTTTAACTAACTACAAGCTTAATGGTGACAAAAACTTGAGGATTTATAGACGTAGTTTAAATATTAGAAGGATAATGGGATTTAGTTCTCTACCACTACATTTTTTTTAATCTCAACCTGCTCAAAACCAAGCTTAGAAATTCCTAGAAAAATTACAATCCTCGTGTTAGTTCCTTCCACATGTGAACCTATAGCACACTCTGTTACACACTCTAGGTTTTTCATAGCTACATAGAAAAAAAGAAGAGAGGAATTGAACTGCTCTGTGAACTAAAGTCACAGCCGGCTTTTTATATGTTCGATGTTACAATTTATTGGCTCACTACAACTTTACTCCACTATTACTATTACTGCCTTTTGTATATATATGTTTTTTAGTAATACTCTTTTGCTCTCCTTTATGAACACTTTTTTTTAATAGTAGAGAGACGCACTGCACTACAAAACATCATTGCAAACATATGTACATGGTAAATGTTTTTGTGTTATTATTGTCGTTGTTGTTTCTAAACTAACTCTTATGATACGACACAGAAGAGAGGAAAAAGAAACATTTGTCGTAGTCTCTAACTAACTACAAAGCTTATTAAACATGTTGTACAGAAGCAAAGAATTTTTTAAAAGTTGTTGTATGTAGTGTTGAGAATTTGACTTGACGTGGTGGTGGTCTTCTCAGATCTTGTCCTAAGATGGTTAAAAACATGTTGTTGAGTTGTTACTTGTAAAAAGTTCTCTCTCTCTCTTTCTCAATGCTCAATGTTTGGGTATACTAGTAAGTACCTATAATAGTCGTTAATGCAATAGGAGCTTTAGAGTTGCAGCCTTTCATTCTCTTCTCATAATACTTCTTTCAAAAGAGTAATCATATATGTAATATGTGAGTGAGCTCTGAGAGAGGATCGAAAATCTCTCTTAGAGAACTCACGTAGGTTGGTATATGATATGATGTATATTATTACAACTATTATGCTAAAGTTCTTTATTACACCGAGTCTCTCTCTCTCATTGCCTGTTCCAGTGAACAACTATAACATTGTAGTTCAAGATATGATGGGATTTATTTAGCCATTGTATAAATCGTTTTCTCGCCTCATATCGTCGCCCATACTCTTACTCTTGTCACAACTATTATGCTAAAGTTCTTTATTACACCGAGTCTCTCTCTCTCATTGCCTGTACTAGTGAATAACTATAACATTGTAGTTCAAGATATGATGGGATTTATTTAGCCATTGTATAAATCGTTTTCTCGCCTCATATCGTCGCCCATGCTCTTACTCTTGTCTTAATAAATCTACTACTTATTTCTCTCTTGATATTGCCTCTTCTTCTTCTTCTTCTGTTTCTCATCCTCTTTCTAAGCTATCAGAATCTTGAACCAAAAAGCGACAGTGAAAATATGGAAGAGCAAATGGAAGTTGTTACAAGAGTAGGTTCTTATGTATCATCGTATTACTAATAAAATACATGAGTTGTTAGAATAGCTGAAGCAGAGCTCAAGTTATCATCAGTAGTTAATTCACATCTCATCGTCAAGAGTGAAAAGTAGATATGCTACACATATACAACATCCTTGTAATCTAAAAAGGATATGCTAGAGAAAAAGTTGGACAAGCTCCAGTGTGAATCATGAGAAAATTTATTTAATTACACGTTTTATTCCTTTTTGCAGAGTGTTCTTTTCTTTAACCACACATACATATATATCTAGTTAGATAGCTTTTATCTTATGATTGAAAAATAAATGTGTAAATGTGTGACAGTTCAATCTTAGCACAAATACATTTTAGTCGTTTATAATAGAGTTCAAAATAGAAAAATTTGTTGGACAAGATTCAAAAAGACAAGCGAAATTTTCTTGGTAATTAGCGATGACAAGGGGTTTAAAAAAGCTAACTATATCTATCTTTTGTTATTTCTTTCTAATGTGTCGTTTATATCTAGTCTCCTGTTGTGGTCGACAAATGCCACAAGCATGCAAAAAACCATTAGAAGCAGAATAATTACCGGAAATAATTCCAATTCCAAACTGCATTTTGCTTAAATTCACAAAATTCATAGCGGACTCAAGTTATCTACTATAAATCATTACGATTCCATTTGTGGAATTAATTGGATTTAGAGGGTACATACATTGAGTGAGCTAGTCTCTGTATAATTTTCTGACTATGGTCCAATTACAGTTGTTGGAGATTTTAGTGTCTTTTTTTCTTTTTTCCTTCAAATATTAAGCGAACAGTTGTGTTTAGTAAAGTGTAAATGTATCCCTTAGTGTACAATATGGATTTTTATTTATCCAACACACATATACTCTCTCCTCTCTTTTTTCATTACATCTGTCTCTCTTTTGGGAACTTATAATACATACTGTGCAAGAGAGATAGACATATGTATGCATTTAGTATAAACTCAAGAAAACTACTTTATTACACTGTAAAGCATGCCAGGCACATAGCACAAATAGTTTTCACTCTTGGCTCTTTATCATAAAGCACTCTCTGTCTCTCTCTCTCTCTTCTCCCTAACGATCTCTTTTCTTTCCAAACTCAAATATTAAGTGTCATAAATACAGCCATTGGAATGACAGAGTAGTTTAGAGAGTAGTCAAAGTTGAGTTGCGTTTTAGAAATTGGGAAAATATATATATTCCTATGCATATGTGTAACATAACAACGATTTACTTGTAAAACCACACATTCAACTACAACTCACTCATTGTAGTTGTCGTCACCATCAGAACTCTAAAATAGTCATAGGAGTATTATATACAGTTTGAACACCACAACGACTCATGGTATACCGCATGAGAGGAGATTTCACATAGAAGGAAATTTGATGCTTGAAATATTGATCTACCTTTGCTTTTCCTCTACACGCTTCTGCATATACAACAAACATATATAGTAAGGAAATATTATAGTACACCTACACAACAGATATTGCTCTTTGTATATTCCATTTTCATGTTCCATTCTGTATATATAGCATGAGTTCACACACAACACAACTTCCTCTCTTTCTCTCTGCTCTTGAAGTACATTTTGTATTTCACTTGGCTTGCTTCTCATCTAATCTATACAAACTCTCTATTGTATTGTAGCAAAAAGAGAGAGAGAGAGGAAAGGAAACCGAGAAGGCATATTGTGCAAGCTTGACTATACAATATTTTCTATTTACTGTGTTAGGGAGTTTTACCATTTGGTTGCATATGTTACTCTGGCTGTGAGAAGAGCGAAGGATGCTACACACACAGCACAGTAGAGCTACACAAAAGTAACTTGAGCTAAAAGCTTCTTTAGTGATTGTACATATACAAGCTATATGTCACTTTATGCATATATTTTTGTTATAAATAAAAGTAGAGAGAAAATGAATAAAGACAATGCTCTTGAACTTAGTACGTATACTAGCAGAGTTAATGAGTGTGAAATAAAAGACGAGTATTTTGCAATTGGAATGTGTCCTTTTATTTTATGTTCTCTATTGCTCACTTAGCTACAATGAGATATAAAGTAAGAGAGAAGAAGAAGAGGAAAATGAAATATAGTGACGAGGGAGTTGAGAAAGCTCCAAAGCTTTCAATACAAAAGGCACCTGAAAGCTAAAGCAGACTTTCTCCATCAATTTTCCAACTACGGTTTATAGAAGCGGGTGGATGCCTCTTNATATAGTGACGAGGGAGTTGAGAAAGCTCCAAAGCTTTCAATACAAAAGGCACCTGAAAGCTAAAGCAGACTTTCTCCATCAATTTTCCAACTACGGTTTAGAAGCGGGTGGATGCCTCTTGCTTATGTTCTGTCGAGTTGTCTATATATGTGTAGCTACTTCGCTTTTTTCAGTGTACAACCAGAGTTTTCTCTTTTCTTTTTCATATCATGGAGAGACTCTAAGAACTGTCTCTTTCCCTTTACCTAAAACTGTATCTTTTCTCTCCTTTTTTTCTTTGCCTTAGAGAGAGAGAGATAGTGTACATACATTGAAAAGAGCTGCAAGGGAGATACACATAACAGAGTTTCTTTTCCATTTTCTATTCAACCATCCATTCCGTTTTCCTTCATGAGAATCCTCCGGATTCTGAGGTTGAGTTGAGTTCACTGCCTTTGGTTGATGTCGTAGTCTTTTTGATATATATATATTCTTTTATAAGATTACAACGACACTCTCTACTCATATATAGAAAGAAATGTTGCTACTACTAAATAAGCATGTCGAGATTTATTTATATGTAAGATTTGTTTTGACTTTAATTTCTTCTTGTTTTCTACCATGAAAGCTAATTTGCCTTGCATCAATTACTTTCTCTCTTTCTAAGCTCAATAGTGATTTGATTATGTACAACTTGCTAAAAACCACAGGCAATATGGTTTACAAAAGAGAATAAGAATTGACAGATAAATTTAGTTGAAAGTATGTATATTTTGTGTGTATACACACAGGGCATTGTTAATTTAGATAAAGGTTTCTTTTTCTCTACTCGGAACTTGTCGGTAGTTTAGTACTCAGAGAGTTTTCCTTGTGTGGTCTCTCTACTACTATAATACAACTTGACATGAAACACACCTTTGACTATGACTCTTGGGACAACATATGCTTATATACCCATATACATAAAATATTGCCCAAAGGTTCACTTTATTTGTAAAGAGAAATTTCAATTTTACTCAATAAGAAATGAACTTCAATGCAAAATGAAATGTATGTAAAAGCAAAGTGAAAGTTTGTTTAATAGTCATACATATCTTGTCAACTATATAAATCAAAAGAATCACATACTCATGTCAATTTCTGTACCATATATTTATAACACTTGAGCTTTGACACTTTCCAGAGAAAGCAACACATTTATCCAACATGACAAATTCAAGAAGAAAAAAAAAAACTTTATGTAAGTACTACTATACACTAAGCGGAAAGTATATATTGCTGTCAACCTGATCATTGTCTAACTACTGGGAATATACACGCTAGCACAATACCTCCTTTCACCCACACTTTCTTTTCACACTCGCCTTTTAGTAATCGAAAAGAACGAGAGTGATCTAAAGTTTTGTACAAGTCATTTAATACAGTGTGAGTGTGGTGATAGAAAAAAGAAATTGTAAGAAAGAGATTGTAAGCCAAAGTCTGAAGTCATCGTAAAGCTTTTCTTTTTCATCAGTAGGCTTATTTTCTTTCCACTATATACTTTTTTCTACGTAGCATATATAGTCAGTTATAGTATCGCATATTACGTGGAAACAACTGTATATCTAGTCTTGTTTGACTTAGGAACCAAACTACATATATAGTGTCATACTGTAGTCTAGTATGTGTACACTCAGCTCACTTTCACTGTATGTATTCACTACTGACTCTGCTTAGCAACCTAAGGAATGGAGTTGAAGTTTTAGGGAGAGAGAAAAAGGACAGATATCAAGAGAAAGAAGCCCACCGTAAAATTTTTAGTAGCATCCAGGGTTTCTTATTACATTTAAGTGAGGCTTGTATTTGAACCCGGGTATTATTAGGAACATTATGGTATATGTAGTAGCAGCAGAGAATATTATATTATATTCCAGTAGCAGAGAGAACTGAACTCGTGAACATGAAGGTGAAAGTTTCTCTTCTATAGATGAAAGGAGAAACCCGTAAAAGAGCATTTCATATGATGAAGAAGCTTCTTTGCTTTTCCCTAGTTGAGAAAAGATTGGGCTTTTTTTGCTCTTGTGAAGTGAAGAAGGAATGAATATATGAGTATAGAGCTGGGAAAATGAGAAAAACATGTAAGACATGTCTAGAAAGTGGAAAAAGAGTTCTCTCTCTTTCTTGGAGAGAAGGCTTTGCTTTAAGGTTTTAACATGTATATAACTCCTTTTCTCTGGACTTGATTCTTGAACTATGTATATAATAGTAAAATGCTCCTTTGAGTGAAAGAAAAGCTTTGTACTATATATACAAAAGATGTGTGCATATTTTACCAATTTTACATCTGGCTTCATTTTAGAATGCCTATATATGCTTTTGTCATGAAAAATACAAAAGAACAACTTTAAATACATGACGAGAGAAAGAACAAAACCAGTGTGACATCATATGTATTGTTTTAAACATGTCTCACGAAGCTCATAACATAATATGTCAAACAACTATAAAAACAATTTATGAGTTGTTGAGAAAAAGAATCTTTTTTTGCTGATTCTAAAGATGATCTTATTAAACAACTTTTTGATGACTTCAATGACATATACATGTATATGCATATGTAATCAAGTGAAAAAATGAACTAGTTATAATTCCATGTAATTTTTTCAATGCTTTGCATATTCTCTTTTATCCAGGCAGTTTTTTTTGCTCATATCTAAAAGAATGAATGTTAATACGATGTGCCATCAAAGAATCTAATCAAAGGAAAGAATATAAATGATCGCATACACAGATTATGCTAGTAGATGAACCGGTTTAAAAGTTTGAGAAGATAAAGTTTCTTCTTGTGATGTGTGATGTGATATTGAAAACTTTTTGTAAGAGATATCATTTTGGAATTTCAAATTTTGTATGTAGTTACGTTACGTGACTAACATAGAAGATGATATGATGATGACATTTGCTGCTTGTTCACACAAAAGACATTTGCTGAATGATAATATCTTTTCTACTCATTAGCAAATTTGTCATTGTCTTTTGAAGAAGCAGAATGATGATATTGCTTTTTAATATGATAATTATCATCAAATTGTAAAAGTTTAATTTACCAACACTTCTTCTCTTTTATTACTTCCCTTTTTTCATTTTATAAAAATAATTTATTTTCTTTGGACTGTGAAGAAAAGTCGGCACATTATAGAAAATCTTGCCACCTTAAGCAGTCAACAACAATTTTATTTACAAGAAGGCTTATATGAAAAATCCTACGATGTTGTATGTTTACTGTGTGAGTATTTGATATGCTGTCAGCATACATGCTCTTTAGAACTTTTTTATACAACACCATTAGCCATTATATTATGTGTGTACCTTGTGTTCCATGAGTTGAGACGACGAACCAGAGAAGACAAGCTGTTATCAAACAAGCCAACAATAATGTAAAAAGCTAAGCTTGCGGTATAATATTATCATAATATCCTTTTTACCAACTATATACACTTTTCAGTCAGAGTATAAAACCACCGAACCAAAAAAACCAAAGTTTAAACTCTTATGTACTGTCTGCTTCTGCATAAATCCTTTAATCATTTCAAAATTCTGCATAATACAACTCTTGGCGTGTCTTTCTCATTAATAAACAGAAAAAGTAAAAAATGAAGTCTCATAAAATTGTTGGCAAGTAGAATAAGAAGTCAAGTGTATAAAGTTTTATAATTATTTTATGTATGTATGTCGTCGTCACAAGCTTAATGAATTTGAACTAATAGACTTGTAAACAATGTCAAATAGACTAACAGATCAAATCATCAATCTTTAAAAGAAGTTTATGTAATCTCAACCTTGATAAAATAGTTATTTATGTGCAAAAAATAATCTCATGGACTTTCACATATATTATATATATATATATAGTTATATTCTTTCCAGGCAATTAGGTTGTATTGGGCTAAAATTACAAGAAAATAAATTAGAAAAGAAACAAGTATTAGTCATTTAGCAACAAGTCATGTTTTATGTATAGGTAGATTGCATAGGCTATAATAAATATAAAGTTGAACATAACTTATTTTTTCTAATCAACAATATAAAAAAGAGCTTTCGACATGACCAAACAAACAATTCTGGTTCCATTTGTATTCTATGCTATAGCTTAGCATCACTACTTAATTCTTAAACTGCCTTTACTTTTTTCCCCTTCTTCTCATACAATAGTAAATCTCTTAGGTTTGGTCTCTCTCTCTCTCAACTTGTGTGTCCTCTCTCTAAAGGCATAAGTTGTATGGTAATTTTTATCATATGCATTTTTACAATCATTTGAGAATTCAAAACTTGACTCTCAATTATTTTCTTTTTTCTATTTTACATCATATTTTCTTTCTGTTCATTCTTATAATCCACCTACAAATTAAATTCAATATGAACAAACTACTCTTCATTTCAATCTATTATATATTCTTTTACCAAAAATGTACTTGTGTCTCATCTTCTATACGTGAATTATTGAAGACAACACCCTTATTGTAGTATAAATCTCTATGTGTCAAAAGCTACTAGACAGCAAAAAGTGATCTCATTATGCATAAATAGTCTAAATAAATGCTCTCATGATAATAACTTGTGAACTACAGGTTTTTATCAGCTTGACAAAAACAGAATTGAATCATCAACCATCCACCTCAGCTCTTTTTGTAACTGTTTGCTTAAATTGATATTTTTTATTCATTCCAGTTTTGAGAATTTTGTATTATATAACGGTGTATATGTATTGTATATAGATTATAGCGACATAAAAAGTTTCTTTTTTTATACATATACAAACACACTTTGACACAACATATTCAATTTATACAAGAATAAATGAACCATATAGTAAAATAATCAACGAAACAACTTATATTGTATCAATATATACAAGTACTATAATAAAAAACGTATATAGGTAATGGATAATACAGTTTTGGTAGCTGCCTCATTTACGCGATTCTATTAGATTCACACAGTAGTGTAATATGTACAATCAGTTTTTTTTCATCAGACAACACACATACTATTACACTATTACAAAGTACAGACTTCTCTATATTACTAATGTAATTGTAATTTATTATACTATTATACTCACCAACTATATGGTCTACCTACCTCTATGAGAATGTACCACACTGGTTTTGATTCATCTGTATAAGTATATGTGTACACTTGTAGCATTTAGCATTTACAAGTACATTTCATGCAATTATTAATTCAAATGATCATCATGTGTGTATATGTGTAGCAATAAGTACATAAGTAAAGGTATCATATATAAAGTCTTCAACTAATTAAAATGCTGACGTGTGATACTTTATATTTACTATACTCCACACAATAACATATTTTCTCCCTTGTTAATCAGATTATATAGTATTGAACTACAACTGTCTTATTTCCTCTGACGAGTCATAACAAAAGTAGTAAAATAATTAATTACATTCTGATTAGCCCAAACTATTTGTTAATTTCTTTTTTTCATCTCTACACAAGTTATAATAATAAGTATAAAAAGCTTATGGCAAATGTTTATATAGTCAGTAAAATGTAAATTTTTATCAATTTTGAAAGCTCTTATGTA
>VCNE01001222.1:0-18899 GCA_009869805.1 Oncopodura yosiiana
TACTTTTCACTCCACAAAAAACTGACAACCTTAACAATTTAGATGTTTTTATTTTTATTAGTCAATATTTCCTTCGGGTTTATAGTAATTATAAAGTTTGATTTTGTCTCTTGGAACTCTCACGCTAGTCTCATGATAACGCCGTCCAGTTTACAACTGGCACAAGTGATAAAAATTAGTAATCATAAAAGGTAGCTCGACAGCGCTTGCTAAATCAAAGAAAAAAACTGACACATAGCACTTATTTTATTTTGTCTCAAAGGATTTCTACTACTAACTAAAAGGGTCACATCTTCATGATCAAAAATTTTTTCTCATCTCACCCAAAATAAGAAAAACGACGTCATAAACTGAAGCGAAATAGTCCACTATTTGATATTACTACACACCGTAAAATAAATGAGAAATTCAAAACTCTAAGCACACAAGAAATATATATATATACTATCACTAAAAAACGTATATATAGCTTTTTATATTCTCAAATGACATAACATGACAAAATACGCCATAAAATATCAAATGTTGAGTGAAATGTTCCTCTCTTCCAACATGAAGAAAAGTCTGAAAAGTGAACTATAACTCAAAAAGACTTTTTTCTTTTTGCGTTTGGAAAATGAGGTTTTTCCAGTCGAATAGTTGGATTAGTATTACTACTCCTCGTCTGTATGTAAGTTGTGACCTTTCGAATAAAATGAATTGCTTTCTTCTCTGCTCTCTTTATACATACATAGCAAAGAGAAAAAAATCATATAATTCTTTACGATGATACAAAGTCGTTTTTTTCTCTACTTTCATTTTTGCCAGGAAGGATTTCATATCTACATCTTTCTACTACTACGTATAGGATTACAATCTAAACTAGATGACTGGAGACGTTGAAACTATGAAACTATCTAAAAAAAACTTTGGATCAGGTCAAATACACACACACGTGCTAGAATTATTGCATTGAAACATTGAATCCAAATCTTGTCTACTTTATTTCCTTTAGCTAAGCTCAATTTCCTTCACCTTTTTACCTTTTCTCTTGTTATATTGTTCACAATTCACAACCACACAAACCAAAACGGACATTGAGCTTTCAATTTATTGCTAAATGTCTTGGAAGTCGCTTTTTTCTTTTTCTCTCAAAGTCCTCTTGCACAAAAAATATCCAATTTGTTCTTTTTACAGTTGACTATTAGCTTCTCACACAAGTTTTAGACGTGTGCAGGTGCTACACTATTATATCAGCACAATGTCATTGCCAAAATGTTGTAGTAAAAAAAAGTTTTTATGAATTCTATAGTTTTCCAAGTATTCCTTTTTCTCTGTTTCGTTTTGTAAAGAAAATAGAGTATGGCATTGACAATGATCTTGTAAGCTAATGGAATGAGATACATGATCTTGTCAGCGTTTTAAGTGTTTCAAAATCCCTCGGGAGCCATTGCAACAAATCGTATCATAGTAAAAAAGGGTCAAGAGCTGTAAGCAGTAGTAAACTCAAGAAGTATCTAGAGTAAGTAGTAAAGACTTTCGATTCCTTCCAGATTGGTAAGAAGCACAGAGAGACAGAAGAAAATAAAGTAGTTGAATGTTTCATGATGTTGGCACTTTACACTCTTCTCACTCAAGAGCAGATCAGGCCAAAATTTTTATCTAGAGAGAGAACGACAAGAAGCATCTTGAGACTTTGCCATGTGAGATAGCTAAAAGTCAAAGATAAGTAAGTGAAGTGCATTTTTTCTCTCAAGGGATTTGATCTGAAAATAACTAACACAGAGATCAACATGACCCTTTTTTATTTTCAGAGACATTTTTGATACTAAAAACTGAAAATCAAATCAAGTACGCTATGTATCACCATATGGTCAAAAATAAATCATTATTGGTTGAGCAAACAGAAGCGAGCAAAAATAAAGACTTTGTAGTAATAATGTGGAATGCAATGACATAAGGCTTAAGGCTATCAAAATGCGACGAAATTACATTCTCTCTCTTCTTTTCTAACTAATGAAAGAATCCAATGATTTCCAACACAAAGTCTTTGACTTGTCTTTAGTTTCACTGCATCCTTTTTACTATAATATAACTTATTATGTCCTGTGTGTTACTTTTACTCAGAGTCTCATCTTCCTCCTCTCTGTCACAATTCTTTTTTCTCTTTACTTTAACTCTCCTTGGCTTCTCTGCCTGTATCAAGTTAATCTTGTTCATTTCTTCTTCTTTTTAGCTTTCTTCTACTTTTTCTCACATAAACTCAACCTATATCTACTTCGTTCTTCTCTACTGCAGTCTGTGTGTACATAAGAGTGAAGTAACTCGATTATCCCATATGAACTTACCAGAGAGTAAGAAGAGTAGTAAGCCTTTCACTAAATTTGATTTCGTATTTTTCTCTTCCAATTTTCTTTCACTTTTTTCAGCTACGAAGTAAAACAAAATCGCTAAGTGAAAGTAAGCAAAAGGCCAAGCCACATAGTTTTCTAAAGTTAGTAATGAAAGTAAAGTAATGAAGCAAAATTTCAGCTTTTTTTAAGACTTGCCTTTTTATCGTTTTCAACTTGGCCAACAGTATCAAAGTTTCTTCTTTTAGAGCAACTTCCTTTCCTAGATGCATTGTATGAATGTCTTTGCCTTTTTTGGATGATGATGATGATGATGATAGTAGTGTATTGGTTTTGCTTTTCACAGCAAGCAAACATTACATAAAGCTTGAAGACGAAGTGCGTGCCGTACATTCTCAACTTATCGTTTTCTCTCTAGAGACTTTTTTTCTTCTAGGTCGATGCCTCAGTAAAATTGTATTGCTTTGATGTTTCGGAAGAAGAGATGAGGAAAAAGAAAGACAATATTGGCCTACGACATCAGAAGATATAGTATAAGTATAGATATAGAGTTTCTTCAAGAGATCTGTTTCAAGAAACTATTTGAGTCTCGTGAGTTGTTGAATGCCTTGGCCAATTGAACGAATATCTATTGGAGTAAATTTTGTATAGTTTTTCTTCTTCAAGCTTTTTTCGAGTGTGGAGAGTATTAAGTATTATAGCTCAGAGTTTGTACTACTCTCTACTATATATAACACAATGTGCAATCATCATCGCTCTCTAACTCAACACTCAAAACACTCTAGTACAAATAATATATATTGTTAACTATCAGTCACAGAGTCTGGAGTAGTTCTTAAAGTCTCTGGCTAAAAGCACTTGAGAAATAAAAGTTGGACTGAAAGCGAAGTGCTACAGATTGAGACGAAAACAAATTCTCTAAACGAATACCGTCATCTACACTATAGAGAAATTGGAGAAAAATTATGCAAACTGAATTGTCTCTCAAGTGAGATATGAGACTGAATACGAGTATTGGAAATCAATAAAAGATTACATCTTGTGACTATCAGTAGGCTTCTCTCAAAGTAAAAGATACTTTCTCTTCATCTCTCCCTAAGGTACATTCCATCATATTTGTTGAGTGTTGGATGTAGAAAACAACAAAAACAAGCTAAAGAAGAAGAAAGATCTTTGACTTTTATTGTATCAAATATCCTCAAAGAGAAACTTTCTGTGACACATAATCCATGGAATGAATATTATGACAACATAGAACAAGTATAAGTTCCAAGAAGAAAGTTTCTCCTTTTGCTACAATATTACCAATTCTGTAGATATGAACAGTTTAAAGAAGAAGAAAGATCTTTGACTTTTATTGTATCAAATATCCTCAAAGAGAAACTTTCTGTGACACATAATCCATGGAATGAATATTATGACAACATAGAAGAAGTATAAGTTCCTAGAAGAAAGTTTCTCCTTTTCCTACAATATTACCAATTCTGTAGATATATATGAACAGTTTCACAGGAAAAATTATGTATGCCAAAAAAAGAATTCCTTGAAGGCGGAAGAAATTAATCAGAATTTGACAAGGCAAACGACATTATCTCTGCAGTAGAAAACTATGACAAATATCTTCTTCAGTAATTCTATGAACCATAAAGTTCAAATAATTTATGCAACAAAATTCAGCAATTATTATTATTAATCTTCTCAATTATATAAAATATTTTTTTATTCTCATATCCTTTTCTTTTTTACAATGTGTAATGGTGTCTTTTGAATTATCTGAACTTTTTCGTCAAAACTAAACTGCAACTATTATTATTATATATCACAGTTATTACATTCTAAAAACAACACCAAAATACCAAACTTTTTTTTACACTTGATGATTGTCATTGCACAACAATGAGTTGATATTGTAGCAGTAGAAGCGGAAATCCAATGCACTCTGTTATTATCACGTAGCCACAAATAAATGCTCCAAGGCTCCAACTCTTTTTGTGACCTAGAAAGCATTAAGAAAAGTAAAGAGAAAGTCACATCAATGTCACTTTTGAGACTTTTCCTATACTACATTTATATATATGGTTAGGATTGAGTGAGATGAAGTAACATCCCTGACATGTTGCTCAAGGAAATTTTGTACATATTGTAACATAATGATGGTAAAAGTCTACATATATATATATAAGAAAGTAGCCATATTATGACAAAATGGCTTAAAGGAAAGAAAATGTCTCCAAAAGTTGGATGTAATTGGAGCACAACTAACTAAAAGAGAGAAGAATACATAATAGAAGTTGAAATGATGTTTGAAATTTTCTTCTTTAGTAAAAGTCATAGTAGAAAAGATCAAGAAGTCCACAAGTTTTCACTTTAGTCAAAGTCAACTCAATTCTTAAGAAGAAGAAACGTAAGTTAAGAGAAAGAGAGAGAGGGAGATAGTAATTTGAGTCCATTAGCAACATTCTAGTCAACTCATAAAAAGAACAAAAGTCTCTAAACGACAGATATAAATCCATTTCTTTTTGTTACAGAGTTCCTCTCTCTCTCGACCAACTTTATATATATAATGTATTAAGTAGGTAGTACTAAGTAGTAAAGTAATAATAATTTCTTTTAAAAAGCAACTTACTGATAGCAGAAGAAGAAGTTTGTCCATTTGTACTACTTCCGCTTTTCTTCTTATTACTGCTACCACTACCACCAATTTTCTTTACTATATGATTCACTGGTGGTGGCTTGTCACTAAATAAGTATGAAGCTGAGAATCCAGTTCCATGATGAACATAATTATTAGAGCAAAATGTGACACGGAAAAACTTTCGCTCTGAGATAACCTTGAACTCTCTATCAATTCCACATTTACGATCATATTTTTCATCTTCAGGCATATAATTGGAAAACTCTATATAGTCTGATCTTTCAAGGCAGCTATGAAGATATAAAAGGTAAAATTATGATTACAAAATTAAGTCAAGAAGTGAAAAAAGATTTACTTACGGCTGAGATCCATCCAAATAAAAGTGATTAAAGTGTAGTTCCACATGCTCTGCTTCATTTCCGTAGAAAAAATAGTGACATTCTGTGGATGATGGATAAAATCCTGGAAAACCGGGACTGAAAAATGAGCCATTTATTGTATCTGAACTGTTGTAGATGAACGCACAAGGGTAGTCTGTTAATTGGAGACCATTAGTAATTCCAAAGTCTATGTAATATATATAAAAAAAATGTTGCTTATTTACCAGCAAACCAACTATTTTTTCTCATAATTTTGTTTGACATACCTTCCAGAAAAGCGTATATGGCGTAAAATCCCCTAACATACGGTGAAGAAATTGAAGCATTAAACTCTACAATAAGTCGATGACCATTGGACATAAATGGTAAAGGAGGAAAACCTCCACAGAATTCAGCTACTTTTGTAAGTTCTCCATCAATGTAAACAAGCATTGATACAGTATCAGCTCCAATGCAACTGCAAGCCAAGAAATAAACATATTATTTTAGTTTTCTTCTTGTATTGGCAACATTTGACAAGATAATTTGTATTTTAAATTAGTTTTTTTTCTCTTTTCATCAACCAGACTAACAAAATAAATATAGAATGAAATTGCACTGGAACAGAAAAAGTCGTAAAGTCACAAGGGCAAGCCAAAGAAGTCAACTCAAGTCAAGGGAATTTTTTTTGTTCTGATGACTTGTGCGTGCTTCAAATACTAATAATAATATATGGCAATAACATTATGTACATGCTTCGATAGTAAAAAGCTATGTAATATATACATGTATATGTGTAGAGAGTATAAGAGGTCAAGTCACTAGAGAAAAAGTTTCTATTTCTTCTATATACACTTGACGCTTCTTCTAACATGTAGTTGTCAAAAACCAAACCAAATTTATCTTTGGTTGAAAAATTGTAGTGAGAATTCTTTCGTTTTCTCTATGGATTTTTGGAAAAAAGTACTACTCTCTCTTGAACTATTATTACTTTGCTTGCATGTAAAATGTAATCGTTGGGCAGTTCAAGAGTTTCTGAATCTCATATTTTATTGATGCAGTGAGCTCTATATAGTTTTCTTCTCTTGCTTCTCTCTCTCTTTTATATATTTTTAGATAAAAAAAGCTTCCAAGTCAAATTACACTAGTTTTTCATATGCTTTACATTCGTGCCAAAAGTTTGACCAATAATACATTATGCAAAAGGGAAAAGCTAATGAAACCAACACAAAGTTTTTATATATACTATCCTCTGGTAATTTACAACATATTAAAAAGTTTGGTTATTATTTCAAGTGCAAAGTCAATATGCATTAGAAAGATAATAGAAAATTGTTTACTTACTCTTTGCCACTTCT
Source organism: Oncopodura yosiiana (assembly GCA_009869805.1). Taxonomy (NCBI): domain Eukaryota; kingdom Metazoa; phylum Arthropoda; class Collembola; order Entomobryomorpha; family Oncopoduridae; genus Oncopodura; species Oncopodura yosiiana. The sequence goes on from VCNE01001222.1 coordinate 6,683, forward strand.
TCTGCCAGTATCACTATTATCTCCAGCTTGTACTAATGGGTCAGGATGAAATAGAGCAAAATCTGTAAATGTTATTTGGATTCTCTCCTATTTGAAACATAAATGAGTATATATTAATTTCATGATAAAACTCATTTTATAGTGGTAAACTTACTTTTCCATGACCAACAAACTCGTAACGACAATAGGTTTTAGCTAAATAATGATGAGGATAATTAGGTGTTGTGAAGCTACCGTTGACTCCTCCATCACTTGTAATTAGTTGGTTACACTGTGGGACTGAAATCAGAATATATATGAAAAATATTGAGACATAGTAAATAAATAAAGACTAAGTATTAATGTGTATGTATATATGAAGAAAGAGAATGAAGGATATATTTTTGAGATGCTATGTTGTGAAATAGAATTAAATAAAATGTTATGAAACAAACAAACGTAAAAATAAATTTTGTTTTGCTATAATAATAACATTTGAGATGCAATTTATTGACAGTGAATTATTTATTTATACATACAATTGTTGATAGGAAATCAAGAAATGACTAACAAAATATGGCATCAAAGTAGCCAATATATTCAACGCGCATTGGAGATTTTGTCTCCAGGTGTAAAACTACACCTAATTTACTAACATCATACGTTTTGTTAGGATCCATTTCATACTTAAGTAATATATCTTTAACAATGTTGAATAGTGTTTGAACATTTAGAGCGTCAAAATTAAATAGGGCCACTATTCATTGACCACTTTTTGGTGATTTGAATTGTAATTGATTTTGGTGTAGACCCTGGGAATTGGCGTTTATGTCCCAAAAATCTCATCTCCAACTCCATACAACGAAGCCTAAGAAAGTTGAGCAAATCAGGATGTGAAATAGTACGATCTGAAAATAAATAAATAATACAATTTTAATTATAAGTATTAAAGTCTTATAAATTAGTCTCATTCTATAAGAGTGTGTTTATACTTACAAATTGAAGCTCTTGCTCCCATTCTCTTTGGTGGTTCTTTAGGCTGAACAATTCGATGATCCCATCCATGAGCCATTCCTACAAATTTTTGTGCGTCGACTACAGATTCAATAGAATTTATACATCTACTTTGGTAAAGTCTAATTGGTGATATTTTTGATAATTGAAACATAGTGGAAATGTTGAAGCAATTTTTTAAGAAATGGCCTTTTTTGCCTAAACCAGGCAAAACTGTTAAATCAGTTGACTTGGAGCAACGAAGAACTCCTTCTTCTTTTAGTATGGTGATGACTCCTGGCTTGTTTCTTTCACATGCTATTTTTGCTAATAGCATGTTGGTACTAATTCCAGCCGAAGCTTCAAATCCAGTTTGCTGTCTGATTGTCTCTAGAAGACGATAAGTTAAAATTGCTGAATTGTAAAAAGAAGTGTCTTTAGAAATGATTGTCTGTCATGAGATTATACAACTTTGAAGCTTCAATCTTCTCATGGCGATCTTCAATACATGATCTTCGGCATAACAGTAAAAGTTCATTGATTGATGGACTGGCTACTGAATAATTCCCAACTTCATTTGTTAGGTCAATATAAAACTGATCGTTAGGTTCTGATCTAACAGCCATTGATCTTGATTTAGACTTCTCTTTAAGAAATTGATTTAAAACACTTTCAATCTTAATAAAAGAGTAATCGGCCACTCTCCAGTCGGCCTTTCCTAAGTAATTACGTTTATGAATTACTTGTACACGCTCATCTCTAAAAATATTTGTCAATGATTGATAGACGAGGAGTACTCTTTCTGCTGATTCCTAATTTCTTCGCGACGTCATTAACCGAAATTACTCTGAAAATAAATAAATGTAAAAATGTGTCAGTAATGCTGAATCTTTTTGTTCTGTAAACATTGGCTACTAGTATATAATAATTATCTATACTCTTTTGTATGTGTTGAATAAAAAATAACTATACTAACAGAACAAAATGCGGTATATTGCAGAAAGTTATACTCCACAAAGTTAGACACTAATTATAAGTCATTTTCAGTGCATCCTTTCTAAAGTCTAAAATATAAAAGTAGTAAGTAAAAATAAAAATACCTTTTAGCCTTGTTGACTAGAACGAAGGGTCTTTTATGAAGATCTTCTTTTAGTTTCCTGAGATCTATCTCCTCGAGCTTTGGCCTGATCCAAAGCGTAGGCCCAAAGCTCGAATCCATCGATGTCAATGAACAATATTACGTTGCTGCTTTTTGTCATTTTTCTTTAGAAGACACTATGAAATGTTAATTAAACCAACACTTTTTTACTACTTTCTTTCCTGTTAAAAATATAATAATACTTACAATTGAAGTCAATAGGACGGGAAAAAAATTTAAGAAGATAACCAATTGAACTCAGAAGAAAAGTTATTGTATTAGTAGAGAAGTCAGCGAGTTGTACGTCAAAAGGTAACTGATTTAACTGTATTATTATTTACATGAAATTACATTACATACATATAAGAGAGCATATCATCATGTGAACTGTTTTCCTATAGTTATTCAACCAGTACTCGAGTTAGTCATATAGAAGACGTTGAGGATTGTTTTTTGTAACTTGCATCCTTAACCAGTTTGGCTAGTGTTGCATATTTAGCTTATTGTATGTAGTATAATAAACGTTCTGAGGAATTGCAATATTGCTAACTAAGATGTGTTGTGTTCTTGTATTCCTCATTTTAAGTAGTTATCCTCCCCTGCGTAATTTAGAATCATTGTTTTGTTTATACATTTATATGTGTATTAACATATGCAGCTGAAAATATGAATTTCACTTTTAACTGTGAGAAGTAGCAGTGTCACACTATAATAGCCAAATTATGATATTATATGTGTACACAACCACACATGCAAAAAGGATATGCATTATATAATAGTGCAAAGTAATAAGAAACAGATTTATCAAGTACAAAAGAATTTCAATGTTAAAAATACCAGCAACATCCGTTCTATATTTTGCATGATTATCTATTTCATATGCATATTACTTTTACTCACGCCAACAGTTTTTGACATGAGAAATTATATAACATTTTAGAATTAGGGCTATGACTCAAATTACTGTGCTAAAGTGTAGCTTCTAATCTGTAAAACGTTGCTATGAATATATTTCAAGTCTCAAAGCCTCCAGAATGCAGCTATCTATGTAGCACACACACTTCTGTTTCATCTTCTGAAAGTATGCAAAATATATATATGAGTTTGTGACATTTACACACTTGGCGAATTTACAATATGACTGTAACTTATATGAAAGATGTAGCCACGACTGGTGGTTTAGGAAATTTTGGAAAGCTACTATTTCGGTATGTACACGCATTTTCTCTCTTTGGCTTGTGTCCTAAACTTTATACTTTATTGACCACTTTGATCTCTTTTGTTACAAAATTCCAATAACACATTCTTGTCGTCATTTTTATTATTTTTAGATGGAAGGGTGGCGTATATAAACTAGTTTGGCCTGACATGCTCATCTATATAACTTTGTATTTTTCACTCAGTATTTTCTATCGCGTCTATGTATGTGACAATGAGAAACGAAATGAGTAAGAAGATTTGAAAGAAGAAACTTGTTATAATTTAACTCTTTTTTTACAATCTTCTTTTTGTGGTATATATATTTCTTTTCTCTCTCTCATATAGTGCTTTTGTTATAATTGTGACCTATTTCAATGAGTATGGAGCAATGATCCCAGTGACTTTTGTTCTCGGATTTTTTGTCACACAAGTCGTAACTCGATGGTGGAATCAATTTAATTTGATTCCATGGCCTGATACTACAGCTCTCATTGTTGCTACTGGTCTACATGGAGGAGTAATTTATTTTCTCTCTCTTTTATTACTTTCTTTTCTCAATTCCTTTCAACTCTACACAATTTATTCATTTGTCATCTATATATATATATGTATATATGTAGGGTGATGATGCAAGACAAATGAGACGAGCAATTGTACGCTATATTAGTCTGAGTTTTGCAATGGTAATGTCTACAATCAGTCCACAAGTTCATTCAAGATTTCCATCACTGGATCATTTTGTACAAGCTGGTTTTATGGAGGAGAGTGAAAAAGAAATTTTAGAGAAATTGAATGAAAAGTCTAGTTATCCAAAACATTGGGCTCCGATAGTTTGGGCTGGAATTATTACTGCAAGGTTTTAGAAATAGATTTTATTTTTGAGAGAGAGTACCAATATCTTTTTTATTGCTGACAGAGCTAGACGTGAAGGTAAAATCCGAAATGACTTAACTGTTGGACTTATTATGAATCAATTGATTGATTTTCGAGAGAAATGTGAAGCTCTCATTAGTCATGATTGGGTAAGACGATTTTTTATATATAAACAAACTATATAATAGAACTAAACCGCCGCTTAAATTTTTTTAGGTTGCAATTCCACTGGTTTATACTCAGGTAAGTTGGTAAGTTGATTGGTGATGCACTGTAGCAATACAAATTAACACAAAATGTAAATTCTCTCAGGTCGTCACTCTAGCTGTCTATCTTTACTTCTTCTCAGCAATTGTTGGCAAACAATTCATTATAGATAGAAATCATAAAAATGTCGACTTGATTTTTCCAATTGTCAATTTTTTCGAAGTCTTCTTTTGTACAGGATGGCTCAAAGTAGCAGAATGTATGTTTAATCCATTTGGAGATGATGATGATGATTTTGAATGTAATTGGATGGTTGATCGACATTTTCAAGTGTCTTATTTAGTTGTAGATGATATGAGACGAGAGTATCCAGATATTGAGCAAGGTATATAATGAAAAAAATAAAGCTTTTCAACAACTTTTCTAGTCCTTTCGATTTCTTAATAGATCAATATTGGGATGAGATGTTTCCTACTGAACTTCCTTATACTGAAGCAGCTAGTGATTTTAAAGATACAAGTGCCGGTGTAACTGTCAATATCACTTTGAGTGAAGAGCATGCTGTATTTCTTACACCAGAAGAAATGGTAAATACAAAAGTAATCTCATATAACAATAATATATCTTTAAATAAAATAAAAATCCACAGGAACAATTTGAAAGTGAAGCATCAGCAGGTCAAAAGTCAAGAACGACATTGACGTCAGCTATTTCAGGTCAATCTTTTCATCGAAGACGAGGTACTCGAGAGAGCCTTCGTGGAAGTCTTCGTGGAGATGAGGTATATTAAACGAAATTACTTAATTATTTGTCAATTTAAAATGTAAATGTATAATTTACAGAAAGTAACGATTGTGGACATCGAAAAGCATCATGAAGGAAAACCCTCTGCTGATACTAAAGGAAACAAACCTGATGAGAAACAACATGACGAAAAACGCGAAGATGAGACTAAAAATAAATAAATCTAATGCAAATTGTAACCTAAATAAAACTGAGAGATAGACTTGTATTTGATATTTAAATAATGTAATATGTTTACCATCAAGGAATCTAAATTACTCGTGCTGATTATTGAGAATAAATAGCATGCAAACAAGACTTACATAAAATATACAAACTTATAGTCTAGTAGTCTTCAAAAGAATTTCCTCAATTTTCTTTTTTTTTGCATATACCAGAAAATTCCTAGTGAAGAAACTTTAAGTGAAACTAAAGTGAAACTGATGAATTTGTAATAAGTATGAATTTCATCACTCGAGTATAATATAAGCTCTTACTTTCTTTATCTAAAGAAAAAGGACTTTTTAGACTACAATACAAGCAAACTTTTCTCATCCTTTGATAATTCGCTAGTCTAAGTATTTCCTTATTTTTTCTCTTCATATATAAACTAGTCGTCTACTCTGACCCAAAACTCTTTTCGTCTAACTTGGATCATCTCTATTGAATTTAACTATATACTAACTTTTTCTTCCAAGGACTCTCTTCTCTCCCTACATATACATATAGCTTCCTCTTCTCGTTTATTATAGATTGTACTTTAGATCCGTGAGTGAAATCTAATCTAAAGTAATATTGATACTTTTTAGATAGTAATATTATATAAAGCTCATCGCTTTGCAATATCCGCTTTGCACTCCTCTCCAACTTTGTCCTATGTGTACGATGAGTTAGCTTAACAAAAGTTTCGTTTTTTTTTGAAATCCCAATCCATCATAGAAAGTCTTAGGTGCTACTAACTTTGTGAGAGACATTTCGTTGCTCAGAAATATAAAAGTAGATCTTTTATTGGATAAATTTGTGTTGCTTTGCTACGTTTCTCTCAAAGAAAGAAAACTTATATATAAGAGGGGAGAAGACGAACGTGATATGATAGCATTGCTTATCTCTTATGGCTCTGAATCAAGAGTCAGCATAATGGCGCAATAGAAAATGTTGAAGAAAGAGCAAATTCAACTCTTTCAAGATGCGATATCCTTCATTCTCTTTTCCTCACGAACAAGCAAATAGCAAACTATGAACTTGTCTGTGTGTGTATAGAAACTACTAAAGACACTGAAGAAATACTTTTCTTAACTAATGTAAACAAAATTATTGGTATAGAAAAGCGGCAGAGAGAGAAAACGGAACTCTTCACTCACCCAAAGTAGAGGCTTGTGGTCCGTTGAGTAATTCTGCAATAGAAAAAGTTTCTCTTATTCACAAGACTTCAACTTCATTTCTCATTATGTTCTAATAAAATAACATAAAAGTGGTTTGCTGTATATGGTAGACGAATATGTAGTAAAGGAGATTTTTGTCTATATTAGAGGCAGTCGATTTTCTTTCTATAGTTTTCTACGATGGTCTTTTTTGATTTTAATTGAAATTCCATTTTGGAAACTCTCTTTAAGTAAAAGAAGAAAACTTTTTGATTTTATGATGTTATATTGGCTATGTTGTGTTTGTAGAGGAAACTTGAGATTAGTTTGGACTTTGGACTTTCTTTTCTCTTAGACTATATGTAACATAGTCATACATGTGTGTCTAGATTCATATATAGATTTTTCTTGTAAGATGACAGATGTGACATAAGACATATGTCATCATATAAGAAAGATCGAGTAAAAACTTTGAGATTTGGACTTTTTTCTATGAACGCAGAAGGAAGCCGGGCTTTAATTTAATTTTTGTTGCTTTTGCTTAAAAAGAAAGAGTTGTACATGGAAATGTAAGGAAAAAAGAGAGGAAGAAGAAGAAGTTTGATGAAAAGAGAAAAATATTTTCCCAAGTAATTTCAAATCTCAATGGGAGAGCTCTGAAGAGGCATATATAGAAAAAAACTTAGATGGAAACATAATGATGCGTTGACCTATATTTAAGGAAGTAGCAAAAAGACTAAAAAAATGGAGTTTTCTCAGTTCCTTGACTAGGAAGTAAGTGGCATAGTGTTGTGTGTGGTAAAATAAGGATGATAAATAAGTGAAAGACTAAAGGAGAGAAGGAGAGGATGAATTAATTAATTATAGTCTAATTTCATTATGTAGGCTTATGTAGTCTCTTCACTCACTTAGACTCCTTCGTTACAAGATTAGAATATGTTTCTTACCTGGTGATGGTAATGGAAGCTGTAGAGTATTTTGAGCAAAATTCAAATGAGATGAATCATAAGAGTCGACGAGGACCTTGACAAATTGATAGTAAGCTACAAATCCATTTCCTGGCTCTGCACTATTGGCAATAAATTCGATTTGTAGGTGTGGACCACTTGATACGATCTATGAAATATAAAATACAAAAACTGTATGAATGGTGTATCTAACCTTACAGTGTAAAATATTCAACTGCATTGAATTAAAAATGTCAAACGGCATCTTACCTCTTGCTTCTTCACATCATTACAAATCAAAGCAATGACATTTGCCTTTGGATTACTTCCATCAAGCACTCGAATAACATCCGTTTTATTTAGAGCAACTACAAAACAAATCAATTTCCATTATCATAAAATCTTAATCTAAATTTCATATAATATATACATTTTATATATACGACCTGTGAACACAAAATAAAGTATATATGTAGCATCATGAACTTTCACTCAACTCTCAGAATTTCCTGAAACTTTGTAACTCTCTATATACAACTCCATTAGCATATATTCTCATACTAGTAAATCCTTCTAATAAATGCAACACCACTAACGGCTCTAACACAACAAGAAAACCATTATTGCATGCTACTCATTTTACTGTAAAAAATCCATTAAATCAACCTCTTTCAACCCTGTAAGTTTTCCCCAACTACAGATTAGAGATTAAAGAACCTTTCATGTAGACCATTTAGGCGAGATAAGGAATCTCTCTTCTATTCAGAATTATATTTATATTGCAATTTCCCTTTACTTTCACCGTGAGACTCTATATTCTACTATGTCATTACTTTTTTCTCTTTGCCCTTCTACTGGTATAAGGGTTCATTGCTTGATTTGATAGTTCATTACTTGCCACAAAATGTATTGTAGACACGAAACTCATATGTCTACATTAGAATTTTAGAAAAGCTTATAGTTCTTTCACTTTCTATATACACATACATACATTGTGTGATTCATGCAGAGATAATGGGAAACTAATAAAAAGGTGAAAATAGCGTGTCAGCTCACTTTTTCATAATACTCCAACCTTTTTTCTCTTTCTTTCAATATGAAGATGGAGTTTAGACATGCGAAAAAATTGTAGTAAACAACAGGCAAATAGACAGAAGAGTAGATATATAATGGAAAGGTTAAAAGAAAAATAAATAGCTTTTTTAGTAGTAGTCAGAGATAAACATAGAAAAAAGACAACAACATCAATTCCTATCAAATTCACTTTCACAAATCCACAATTTATTTCTCAAGCATATTATTTAGTAGTACATTACTATATGCTACTCATAATACTATGATAAATGTGTCTTTGCTAATCGAAACTCAAAAGAAGGAATCCTATTTCTCTGACAAAGACATGACAATGCTAAATATACACTGCAGTGCCTTTAAGCCTCTACATAGTAATTTGAGTCATGATGATATTTCACAGGCAGGTTATATTATATTTCTGCAATGTTGCTCTACTTTAGAGAACTACACAACAAGATAAATTGTATGCCAAGACATTTTGTTTTAGAGAGAAGGTAAATGTAGACGATTTATTTTACACAAGACTACTACAAAAGGATGAGAGCTTCTCTTCTTCTTCTTGGCATATGGAAGACAAGAGGATGAGATGTAGAAGCTACTTAGCATGTAAATAAACCACAAGACAACGACTCTTATATAATTGTACTTAAGTACCACTCACTGAGGAGCTCTAGAATATATATTTCTCTAGCTCAAGTTCTTTACCTTTATTGTTATAATGCCTCCTGCTCCTTCATAATGTAACAATGAAGAGCTCTAACTAATTACCTGAACAAGTATGCAAAATTGGGCTAATGATACTCCAGCATCTACCTTTGAGTCGGGTAGCATGTGGTGAAAAGAGAAAAGTAATCAGATCTTTAGTAGCTCTCAAGAGTCTCTACACTTATACGGCTTCTTATATAAAATTTTGTTACAGCTGAAAATAAATTTCATAGTTGCATTGCATACTTACAATATGTTATGACTATATATGCTCGTGCCTTGTAAGTCAAATTGGATTTTCTTTGCTACAGGAATATATACTTACAAGTTGCTCTACTATCTTTATTACTAAGCGCGTAGTGTAACTGGCTGGCTGCGTCTGAAGCCCCCTCAGGGCATAAAAATATTCTATTGAATATAGAAGGATCCAACGTCCGCAGTAATGTAGTTGGCCTGTGCCTGTGGTGCCCTGTCATTAGTTGTCGCTCTGTAGTGAGTTGTCACTATTTGTCGACAGTGGTCACTTTTAGGAGACAATGTCGTGTTATTACGGACAAAATTAAGTAGTCATGTAATGACTAGCGCACTACTAGTATATACTCTAAAAGTTCAGATTTTATAAGAACACATGGGAAGAATTTACTCTAATGAATTACGTTTATATCTTTCTACATATGTATGTACTACATAAGTAGGTGCTTTAATCCAAAATGTTAATATGCGAGCAAGAGTCTTTTAGGATGTATGTAAATTGTCATTTTGCTTAAACCACAAGTACTACAAAATGTAGTGAATGCCCCTTGATGTTAGATGAAAGTGTATACCTAATGTACATACAGAGTACTGCATTACTTCACGATTCACATTTCAAGAGTTGTAGAGGAAGAAGAGAAATAGAAGGGTTCAAAGTGACAAATTCCTACACGGCTTTCAATCCAATCTACAATGTGCCAAATATCTTTCAGACTTGTTCTTATCTCTTCTATGATAACTTGTACTTTATCGACATAGTCTTTCTAAAACCCGAACTTTCTATATATGTGTGAGTAAAGATCGAACAAAAATTCATTTCATTCTACAAAATTGTAACCTAACCTACATATTCTATACGACATTTCCTCTCTCTTTCACATAGTTGGTTGCTGTTACATATATTTACTACTATAAAATTGAAACCGAGACATGAAGCAATAAACTTCATAAATTCTTGTGAAATCTTTCGATCCTCTGTCGCACAATAGAATCCTTAGAAAAAAGTATAGTATATCTCTCTACTAAATCTATAGAAGAAAAAGGATCTCTTCTATCTATACTGTGTAGTCTAGTATAGAATTTCATCTGTGACTCTTGACATCATAGAATTTACAATAGCAACACTATACAAAAGGTGAGTGTGTCTGTCGTGTCTTACACATCTGTAGACAACACGATTTTCTCTTTTCTTATTGTTGTGTCCTATGTGCATCTCCAGAGTGAGTGCAAGCATGCATGAACATCTCTTCTGTCATATCTAATGCTTTCAACTTCTTTTCTTCTGCTGACAACTTTTTGGAAGAACTGAACACAGGAGTTTGCAACATGAGTGAGTGCATGTTGTAACTACACCAAGATTTTGACTTAAAGTTTGACTTGGCTTCTTCACCTAAAGCTATATTCATGAATCTCTTCTTGGAAAAGCTAAATCCAAGTGGTGTCGAATCACCCACAAAAGGATCACTGATGTGTTACTACTACTCTCTATGTTATGTGTGTCTACTATACAAGTATTCATAAGAGTGAAAGCTTTACAATGCAAATTCCATGTAATTTTCTTTTATGCTTCCGGTTCTCTCTCACCTTAGCTCTTAAAATGTATTTTATCACAAAAATATATATATCACAAAACTTTAGCTTCTTACCTGTACTGCCCAGCTTGTAAGGCGACAGAGTTGAAAATAACTTTGACTCTCTCATGCAGGCTGAAATAATAATAAAAAAACAAGAGAAAATAAATCAAGTCATGATTGATATGATATTATCTTCTCTCTACTACATATATCTAGCTAGACACTAACAACTCTATAGTTAAAAGCCGTTGGCAGACTTTATATATTTTATATACACCTGCCCTATACTGTAGAAAATCTACTTGGTATTCATATTCATTTTGCCTTTGCTGTTGTTACACAAAATATTATAGAAGAGTTACTTTTGCGTTTCTATCTCATGATTATAATAAACGTAATCCTTTACGACCAGAAGAGAGATGCATAATATTTGTAGTGGAAGTGAATGAGGTGTAACAATATGGAGAGAGTGAGTCTCTGTTTTATCTTTTCTCGCACAGTGTTACACAACTTTATTATCATTGGCTGAACACACACAACACATTGTATCCTGAGAATTGAACATTGAACTCAACTCCATTCCACTTGCCACAAGCAAGATTTTGAAACTACTAATAATGTAAAAGACTTGCCTCTGTTCTAAAGTTCTAAAAACTAAACTAGCGTGACTACAGAGAATAGAGATAACAACCGAGCCTTTTGTACTTCATTTCATATATAGTGATATCATTATTAGCTTTTCATTTGCTTTGATCATATGCAAAGAATAAAAATAAAACCTAAAGTACTCACCTCGCATGAAAATTGTAGGCACACCGGACATTATTTGGATAATTTGATGGATAAAAAGGTGAGAAGAACCGTCCTTGAGTGTCTGTGTTGTTAACACTAAGAAATTGATAGTCACATTTTGTTCCTGAGACCAGACGTCCAGTAGATTCAAATTGAGCTGAAATAGTAAAAAAAAATTTTTTATTTCGTATTATATAACTAGAACAGAGAGAGAGAGAGTGAAAGTAGATCAAAAAGCAGAAAGTGGGCAAGAGTCAAAGGAAAGTTTTTAAGGAGGCCTCTCTCTCTAAGAATTTATGTGCTCTCTCCAACAACTCTCTGGAGCAATACCAATTCTAT
>VCNE01001226.1:0-12595 GCA_009869805.1 Oncopodura yosiiana
TCCAATACTTTTGACATATGTTGAACGAGTAAAACTATCATAAATTCTATAGTCAGCATTTGGAAGAATTTTTCTGTTTGTCTGTCTATTGAGAAATTGTACAGTAAATGATTTTTCATGGATATTGATACTATGCATTCTGGCTCTACTACAAAAACTTGTGGAACATGTTTGGAGAAGGGTTCTACAATAATTTTATAATAAATAAAAAATATTGACTGCATTTAATTATAAAATTAAATTTTATATTCTTTCTTTTTACTTTACCTATTCCCATATGAAACAGTGTAATTTTGAAACAGACTAATTATTTCATCTGGACTAAGGATTTTCGATGGTACAACAATCAATGAAAATTTTTCAGCAGGCATAATTGGAAATCGAATAAAATGAATGACGTCATTAATTACTTTTCTATAATTAGCTGGGTTCTCTTCTAAACTTTTTCGTTTACATTCTTCTTCAGCCCATCGTATTAATGCTTCAAAAATTGTCAATTCTGATGCATGAAGCTCATCTCTACTTAAAAATGTTTTTAAATTGTCTAAACTAAAATTCAAGAAATCATCACTTTTGCATACTTTCTCAAAATTGCTATTGAAAAAGAAAAAAAGAAAAAAACATATTTAATTAGTAGTTGGTCGCCTCTTTTTAATTTCTTTGATTACTTTAAGATAAAATTGTAAGCAGTATCGCGTAGTTCAGCTTCAACCAGTAAATCAGCACTTTGATAAATTGTGATGCAATTTGCTTCACTCACACCAGATTTAACCAAGTTTGAGCATTCACTGCATAAATCCAGGAACATCATATTTCTTTGCAATATAAAATACACTGAGAGCTTCTGGAATTGTGTCTAATGCTATCTTCCCAGTATAAATGTACTAAAAATTATAACAAAATCTACTAATTAAAACCATACTTATATACAACACTTAATTTACTTTAAGAAATGATTTAAAGGCAGCAGGATCTACATCTGGAATTTCAATAATGGATGATTCTTCTTCATTCCAAGATTGTTGAAACATTGCTTCAAAAACTGGCGAAGCTGCAATCAATAAAGTTTTTAGTGAATGAATAGTTTCCTTTGTAGAACCAACAGAAAATGTGACATCAAAGAACATATCATTGTCTAAAATGAATGCCCATCTAGATTCCAATGTACGATTAATTTGTCTCCATCCGTGTTGTTGATGTGGAGTACGCTGACTCATTTTTCAAAAATTTTGATGATGTTAAATGTATAGTTGACTTTACTAATACTAAAATTTTGATGACATAATAATAATTTATGAATCTCAAGAAAATCAATGAGTAAACTTCTAAGCACTCGTTCATTACTATAGTACTTGTATGTAGGTCACAAAAGCCAATTTATTTTATTCACCACACACAAAAAAATATTTTTGTTGGACAATGAATGATATTTATTTATTTGAGAGCAATGGTAATAGTTTTAAGTTCCAAATACTCTTTAAGAGAAACTTCTCCCAATTCACGTCCTTGCCCACTCTGTTTATATCCACCAAAAGGAGCATTGGCAAAAACAGCATCAAAACAATTAACCCAAACAGAACCAGCTTGAACAGATTGTGCAAAATGAAGTGCTTTGTTAAGGTCATTTGTAATAATTCCTGCAGCAAGACCATAAGTAGTATTATTTGCTCTTTTGATAGCTTCATCTAAATTGGTAAATTTAAAGATGGATTGCACAGGGCCAAAAATTTCTTCTTTAGCAATACGCATATTATCTTGAACATCACTGAAAACTGTTGGTTGAATATAGTAGCCTTTATCTCCCCAACGACTTCCACCACATTGTAAAGTAGCTCCTTCTTTCTTTCCAGAGTCCATTAAATTTTGAATTTTCTTAAATTGTTCTTCATCAATCTATATAGCAAGGATACAAGTCAATGCAAGAATTTAATTATACCATAGTCAATATATTCTTGCCTGTGGACCTTGTTGAATACCATCTTGAAAAGGATCTCCAACTTTTCTAGCTTTAGCCAACTCTGTTGCTTTCTTAACAAATGAGTCATAAATACTAGCTTCAACAAATGTACGAGAGCCAGCACAACAATTTTGACCATGATTATTAAAGATAGCTCCATGTGCAATTTCAGCAGCTTCATCAACATCAGCATCAGCACAAACAATCAATGGACTTTTTCCACCCAATTCAAGTGTTACTCTCTTCAAATTTGAAGTAGCAGCAGCTCCTAAAATAATTCTACCAACATCAGTTGAACCAGTGAATGCTACTTTGTCAACATCATGATGATTAGTAAGAGCAGCTCCAGCAGTTGGTCCATAGCCAGGAACAATATTGACTACTCCAGCAGGGAAACCAGCTTCTTTAATTAGTGCTCCCAAGTATAATGTTGTTAGTGGTGTTTGCTCTGGTGGTTTCAAAACAATGGTACATCCAGTAGCCAAAGCTGGTCCTAATTTCCATACACACATAAGAATAGGGTAATTCCATGGGAAAATTGATCTATAAACAGAGCAATTAAAAGCTACATAAGACAACTTCATCAAATTTAATTCATCATAATTATTATTATATAAATAGTACCCTACAACACCAACTGGCTCTTTACGTGTGATTGTCATAAATTTTCCATCGACAGGAATTGTATCTCCTGCAGATAAAAGAAATGTATTATACTCATTCATATATTGTGATCATATTGCCCACTTGCCATGAATCTTATCAGTCCAACCGGCAAAATATCTCACGCAGTCAATTGCCATTCCAATGTCAAAGTCACTATCACCAACTGGTTTGCCATTGTCAAGTGTCTCAAGTTGAGACAAATAAGCACGATCTCTTTCAATCAAATCAGCAAACTACAATAAAATAAAAGCAATTTAATCAACATGTGAGATTTATTATATAACTTTTTTTATAATACCTTTTGCATAAGCTTTCCTTTTACACTAGGATCAGTAGTTCTCCAGGCGCTTCCTGGCTCAAAGGCTTTTCTTGCTGCGGCAACTGCCAAATCAACATCAGCCTGATTCACATGATTTTCACATTAGTTTAGTAAATATTAAGTAAGTATGAAGAGTTTTTAACTTTGAAAGCAAAAAATTCATACCTTGTCACCTTCAGATACTTGGCATATGACTTGTTCATTGCATGGGTTAAGTGTTGGAAATGTTTTCTTACTTACAGAATCAACCCATTCGTTGTTGATGAAGAGCTAATAAACAAGTTCAAGGGCAATGTAAGATATATATGTATCCAGTAATTAATGAAATTTATTGACAAAAATAACAAACAAACCTTGGTATATTTAATTTCTGGAGGAGCCATTCTTATTGATGTTATTTCCAGCTGCTATTGAAATAAAAAGACCTGCGTAGAGTTTTGTTGTTGGAAGAAGAAATGAGAATGTCACAGAGCAAAAGCCGGGTGAAGACTGAGACCGATTTTTACTTGAGTCAGAGCAAATATAGCCAAAAGCTACACTATACTGCCTATAGGGCTATACATTTTGGTTATTGAAACAAGTCATGCGAAAAAAAAACACATTCAATTCAATTTACTGTCGTCTCCTTCCTTTACATGTAAAACACTTGATTTATGTCTGACAGCAGTTAAATGTTAAATGTTGGTTACATCTCTTCGGCACTCAACACTATCTCCTCTCCTCTCTGCTCTCCTTGGAAGATAATGTAAACAACGTGCCATTTAATTTGTATATCCACTGTAGTGGTGTGCCTTAGCTAAAACCAAAAATATTTTACATAACTTTGAGATACGTGATGTTTGTAAAACATAAATTGACGTTGTTTATTGTTTATCATCAATTTGCTCACACAAGCCAGACTACTACTCTGCTCTTAGCAATTTACTCTGCTATATGTCTTGATTTTAGGTGACAACAAGAAAAGTAAGAAGCTTTTAAATCTGTTGAATATTGGTAAATTTATCTTTGCCTATCACACACATTCCACAGAGTTGTATTTAGTTTTTATAACTTTTCAAAATGAAATTGACATTGAATTGCCTTTTTACACTTATGTAATCTGAAGGTCAAGTGTACATGTTATAATGTGTCATGGGGTAATCAGTGATATCCTCTTATATATTATTGATATGCTTCAAATACGCTTTATTTCAAGTTTTTAAATGAGGATGTTAAATTACATCAAATATTTTAATAAAAATATGCTTGCTTCAATCATTACAAGAAGGGAAGCTGTAAAATAGACTGTTGTGGCAGCATTGTTATTTGGGTTTGGTGTAGATGATCCTCCTGAAAATCAGAATAAAATTTGTAAAAATTTGACAATGCTATAAATATATATATATATATTGATGCTACCTTCAGTTCTATTGCAAAGATTTGGTGCAACATATTCATTTTCAGGTGTAGGATAAGCAGTCTTGTATTTGATTTCTCCATTATCTGTTCTGAAACACCTAGCATCATGGAATGTATATCTAAACAAAAAAAAGAATTATTTGAATTTGTCGACATTTAATTATATACTATATTAATAAGTATAATTGTACCTATGTAGCCTTTGATATAATGCTCTCTTTTCCTCAGTCCATTCAAAAACATTTTCAATATATTTAGTATATTTCATGCCAGCATATTCTTTAGGATCTGTAATTGTTGGATCCTCTTCTCCTTGAGAAATTGTTATATTTTCAATTCCTAAAAAGTCAAAGAGCCTCTTTTCTGAAGTTTCACTTTTACATTCGACCAAATTGTTCATTCTTGGATAGTAGAAGAAAAATGCTTCACACATCTGAAATAACATTTATATAGAAAATATCCATGCACACATATTACAGTATATTAAACCTCTTCTCTAGTTGATCTGCCACCAATGACACTCAATCCCTCTTTCCAAGTTGAAGAGTATGTACATTCAACAGTGATATGATCACCTGGCAAAATCTTAAATTCTTGAACAGCTCTGTTTTGCTATGTTAAAAAAATAACATCAAAACCTCTATAAGAAATCAAATTATATAAGCTGTATACCTGATAGTCAAAATCATAATTATCATCCTTCAATGGCCATGCGATTTCTGTTCCATCTCTAAATATTCTCACTTTCATTTTTCTTCCAGAAAGATGTGCATGTAATAAAATATTAAAAACATTCAATCCTCCTTCTGGAAAGTGTTCTGTACACTGAACGCTACAATGAGCAACTTGCACATAAGTTTGCTGATCAGGTGGAATCATATGGGTATATTTAATCTCAGAACCAACAAGTAAGTATGCAGCATCATATTCTCTTGTTATATTAGAGTACAAGATATTCATTCCTGTATGCATATCAGTAACATTTTTCCACATTTGCGGATTATCATAGTGCACTTCCATCATATAATAATCGTTTGGAGCAAATGGAATTCCAGCATGATCTGGGAAAATAGTAATTCTTCCACCTACATAAATAATTTGACTTTATAATATATGCATACAATTTCAATTTTATGTTAATGACTTGTTTTTTTACAAATACAAGCCATCGTAAAAATTACCAATTGCCCATCCATATTGCACGCGTTCACAATAGTTAACAGGAAAATCTGGAAAGTCAGGATCTGGTGTATAACAATCTACGCCTCTATGGCCAATCCAATCCCCAAACAACTTATGTGGATCCTCATTTGGTGGTGCAGTACATTTATAAATGTCAATATGATGTGTATATTTAACAGCAGAGGCATTTGGTAGAAAGATTTCGAACTTTAGAAAGAAAACAGAGCTCAATAAGAAGAATATTTGTACTAATTGAGCTACTTATATTATATCATACCCCTATCATGTGATGTGGCTCACTAAAGTCAGGAGTTTTGTGAATTGTACCTGTATTATAATATTAAAGTCCAAATGATTTACAAATTCAAGTATATATATGTACATATATAACTCTACTTACACCAATAAGTTGTATCAGCATCTCCGGGTACCGTAAGATTACTTTCCATACGCCATATTTTTGTTCTAACAACATAAAGTTTCAGAAGAAGAGTGAAGTAAATATCAGCAAATGTATTGTATATATAGTTATTTGTTTTTACGTGTTCATATCTGGAAGTTTGACGATAGGATCTAATAAATTAATACCATTTACACCTCTATTTGTACCATGATATGTTAGTTCATGAGTTTCTCCCAAGGCATAAATTAATTTATATGTATCCCATGTAATTGGAAAATCATCTTCATCACATGTAACAAGAAGTCTTTTAAATTTAACTGTTTGATGAGTCGCATTTTCTGAGCCTGATATTAATTCATAATCTTGACTTTGATCAAGAATAGGTGTGGCTCGTGATGTTGCATGACGATCCTAAAAAAAATATTCAAAAAAAATAATTAAAATATGTATCTGGAACTAAAAATATTTTTTTAAAAGTGTCCTTCTTACTTCTAAATATGGTTGTCCATTTCTAATACCACAAATGATTATATCTGCATTTGGCATGTCTCCATGTGGAGAAATTCCTAGTCCAATATATCCTTTTGTACTAGAAATCAAAGTCATTTCAATTTCAGTCTCTTGTTCATTGATTTCCCAAAAGTAACTTTAGCCTTGGTTCAAGCTGTACTTCTTCAACTTTTCCATGAGAAAATGTTATGAAGCATAGAACCAGAAAAAGAAATTTTATTTGAACTCTCATCATGATATAAGAAAATTGAATCTAAAACTTGCACTTTCAAACCCTTCTATGTTCAACTGAGAAAGAATTAATAAAATAAGTGTGCACTGAAAATGGTCAAGTGTTTATGCAACATTTGTTATAAGTAATAGAAAATTACGTCAGTTAAAACAATAACCTGTCAAAAGAGATTTTATTAATGAGTTAATAATTATGATTGATGAACGGTGTCAATTTTTTGACACTAATTGACAGCTAAATCAGCAAACAATTTAATACATTTTCATATATACATACATCTTTGTGATATTTCATAATCTTAAGTTCACTTTCCTGGTAAAAGTAGTGATACTTTTTTTTTGCATTTGTCTATGTGCCAATAAACTCTTATTTAAATAGACAGTTTCAAGTGCTTTTCACACCATTTTTTCAAGTGCATATCGATTTATTTAAAATAATTATTAATTTCTAACATGTTTAACACCTGCATATTTTGATGGCTTTTTATTTTTAGTACATTGTTCTGGTGGTACATAATCTTCAATATTCGGATATGTAGCAATAAATTCTGGTCCAGTTGGAAAGCAATGACCATCTTGAGGTTCAAATCTATGTTTATATTGATACAAATTTCTCATTTCTTGTGTCCAATTAAAAGACTCTACAACTTCAGTAAACTGTCTTCCAGCCATAGACAACGGTAATACGACAGTTGCATCTTCCTCGCCATCCGCTTGTTCAACTTGTTCAATTCCAAAAAATCCTAGTAATTCATTAGCTGGCATTTCACTATTACATTCAACAAAGTCTGGTAGACGAGGATAGTAGAAGAAAAATGCCTACAAGATTGTTATGATTAATATACGTTCTATTTTATTAGTTTTAAACTACATTTTCATACCATGCACATTTCTTCGCTTGTTGCTCGTCCTCCAATTACACTTTGACCATTCTTCCATGCTAAATGTTATATAAAAATTTAGTCAACAAAAATTACAACTATTTATATTTATTTTACTGCTAAAGATTAACTAACTTGTATCATATGTGCACTCTATTGCCATTTGATCTCCAGGTAAAAATTTATATCTGCAAACAGATCAGAAATTATGTTTTTTAATGAAAAATTACAGTATAAGTGATTAGACTTACTCTTCAGCAAGAGGTCTGTTAGATTGAAAGTTAAAGTCATAATTTTGATCATCTACAACATAAGGCAACTCAACTCCATTTCTCCAAATGTCTTACTCTCATTTTTCTTCCCTAAAATTACACGAAAGATTTCAAAGTTGTATTATTGCTACTAATCATAAATGATGGTCAACTCTTACTGAAAAATGAGAATGCAACAAGATATTAAACACATTGATTCCTTCAGATGGAATGTGTACTGAAGTGCAATCAGGAGAACAATGAGCCGTATTTATGAAGTTGACACTGTTTGGTGGAATCATTTGGGTCATATTGATGACACTTCCAATTAAAAATTGTGATCCTTCGATTTCTCTGCGTAAATAAATATCATGAGTTTTTTAAATGTCTCTGATTTCTTTAAATTAAAATCTTTACCTTAAATGTTCAGTATGATACCATGTTAAGCCTGAAGTAAATGTAACATTTTCTCTGCGTGTTGGATTGTCCAAATGTATTTCTGTATTATTAGAATATTTTGTTTTACAAAAGATATCACAATGGTTAACTACTGTAAAATATTTCATTCAAACCTAAAATGTAGTATTTGTCAGCTTCAAAAGGTAAACCAACTTTGTCAGGAAAGATTGTGAGTCCACCTCCTATATAAATAAATAAATAATTTGGCATCATAAAATATGCATACAATTTGTAATTTCTATTGCTAGTGATTCGTTTTTATTCTATTGCTACTTAACTATAGCCCAACCAAAGGTATATAAATCACAATAATCAACAGGAAAATCTTCATCTGCAGGAAAATAACAATCGACACCTTCATGGGTCAACCAAGGTCCAAATAATGAATCTGGATCAACACCTTCTGGTGCACGACAAGTATAAACATCAATATGATGAGTGTGACGAAGGGCATCAGCATTTGACAAGATTGCATCAAACTATATATAAATTTTTATTTATAGACAAATATAATATAGTAAATTACTTGTAATTGATTCATGGACTTACACCAATCATGTGATGCCTTTGACTCAAACTTGGAGTCTTGTGCATAGTACAAAAATATGTTGTTGAAACTGAAGGCATTGTGAGATTAACTGCATGCATTTCCCATTGTCTAAATCTGTAATGAGTAACTTGAATTTAATTTACAAATGAGACAATTATTTTTTTAATGTTAGTTTGTTCGTACTGAGAAAGATCTGGGTCTGGCATTTCAGGATCAAGAAGGTATACAGATTTAGCTCCCCGATTAGTTGCTCCATGATATGATAAGACATCAGTAGCTCCAAGACTCCAGATTATTTTGACAGTATCAGCCTATAATATATATATAAAAACATAAATTACTATATAGAAGGCATAAACTTTTATTTTAGTAACATACAGTAATTGCTCTGTCATCAGAATCACAAGTCTGTAACAGTCTTGAGAACTTGAGATAAGTATGTGTTGTGTTTTCACCAGCAGAAATCAAAGTATAGTCTTGAGTCTCATCTAATATTGGTGGTGTATTTCCAGTTGCATGACGGTCTTCAAGATAAGGAAATCCATTTGCTCTAACTCCTCCAACAACGATATCAGATCCTGTCATAGCACCATTATTTGAGAGTCCAAATCCTACATAACCTGTCGTCTGAGCTATAATCTCAAAAACAATTCGTGTGTCATTATCTGTCAACTCCCAAGATGCAATATAACGATCATCAAGTTTAACTGTAACACTATGACTCAAATCCAAGAAACAAACTGCAACAACCAGTAAAAGGAAAAGATTATATTTTAGGAAAGACATGATTAACTTTTAACAACAGACTGCTTTATGCAGCAACAACCTTGAACAAAATAAGAGTGTCTACTACTGAATAGAAACTATAGAATATATTATTATAATATAAGTGCTCAAATTATTACCTGTAAATTATGGAATATAACAACAAAACATATCCATCAATTATACATACGTCGCTTCCTAATCTCTTTTGTGCACTTGTCTTGTCCTCTGGAATTTGCTCAAGTGTAGCAACTACATTAGTGATACACGAATTTGATATCATCATGAAACACTTAACTGATTGGCAACGAATTGTAAAGTGCTTTACATGCTAAATTTAATATTCTGATATATATATATGCAATTATATAAAATAATGTCCTTTTTATGCTCATTTTAATAGCATAGTAAAGTAAATTCTGTATAATATAGTGACTCAGTTTTGAACTGTAAAAAATTGTTCTTTACTAAATATTTTTTATTGAGACTCAAACAATAACAATGTAACTACATATTATGTTGATGTAGAAAATTACAAATACTTATTAATACTATATAAAATAGAGAGAGATTGTTCTGTTGTGAGAGTCACTGGTGCAAGATTTCTTGTTTGTACAATATCTATACATAAATTCTAACTCATTTAATTAATTAAAAACATCTATATGAAGAGAGATTCAGGAAAGAGATTAGTAGTGATGTGTTTCGGATGCTGGATTTGAAGTTCCAATTTCTCTTTCTTGAAGAGCTAATGATCCTTCTCCTTCAACTTCCTGTCTTTCTTTAGCATCCTTGGCTTCTCTATAGAGAGCAAATGCTGCTAAGGCATGAACTAACATTGAACCTACAGCAAATGCATAAGCCCATGACAAATAATTAAAATTAGGATATTGAAGCCAATCTGTAAAAAAATAAGATGCAATAATTTTAGTATTACAAAAGTACTTTTCATACAGAGAAAATGTAATAAACGTACCACGTCTATAGCATTGTCCACCAAAGATTGAGATTGTAAGGAAAATCAAGGCAGCTATATAATATGAAAAATACATATTAATTTATAGATATATTGAAATTACTGAAAAACATATTGCTACTCACTTGAAGCTACATTTCCTCCACAACAAAACATTGATAAAAACCATTCATTTCTTAAGATATGTTTTAATGGCAAGCGAGTAACAATCATAGCCAGAAGAATTTGTGTTGCAAATGACGACATAAAAGCTAATGTAAAGAATGCTTGCACTGTCATTAGCCAACCTGTACACAATTTTGAGAGTTTCTTTAATATTAGCAATTTGTAATCAGCAGCTTTGCATAATATTGTAATAATCATTATGTACTCCACTATACCTGGTAAAAGCCATTCTCTAATAATCCTATACTCTTCACTGAACACATAATGACAACCAGTAAATAACTTGTCAAACTGATAATTCGGATGTCGATAGTTATCAAAACAAAATTCCCATAGACCCATATTTTTAAATGGACTGAATGTGTAATCCCAAGACACTAGCCAGTAAGGACTACATGACATTTGTTACAAANCGATAGTTATCAAAACAAAATTCCCATAGACCCATATTTTTAAATGGACTGAATGTGTAATCCCAAGACACTAGCCAGTAAGGACTACATGACATTTGTTACAAAGCATGGCATTAATTAACAAATATACTAAAATTATTCTTTAAGTTTAGTCTAATTACCTGGCAAAGGCAAATAGTAAAAGTATTCCTCCAAAATACGTGAGCATACTACCATAAACTAATGTACCTGAAAATAATAACAAGATATCAGTCAATTTACAAGTCAATTTCATGTCAAAAGTGTCTTGAAAACTTACTGGACGGCTTTGGAATTTGTATTTCATATTTCTCTGGTGCATGACCAGAAGATCTGGAGAATGTACTCATTGTATCGGCACTTTGTTTCAACTAATTACATTGCCAATTATAGTTAAAATGAACAATTTTGCCGAATATATTGATGAACGTTGACAATAATGTAATACAGCCACACCTGTATAGCGGGAGAAAAGAGGTACACAGGTGAGTATATTACTTAGTATAGATAGGTAAAAAATATTAGATTCAAAACATTAGGTAACTTAGTCCAATTTACGGCAGGTGTCAGTTAATTTGGTTATTGTTTCTTTGTCTCAATCAGAAATGCTTTATCCAAAATATTACTTTGTTTCCCACATAGTTTACTGCAGATTTGTAGAACAAACAAGTGCCTAAACAAACAACAAAGTTCAAAAATTGCGATGTCATAAGGTCAATGAACTCTGGTCTCAGTTCATGAAATAAACTTCAATATAAACAAATGAAAACAAAGAAAATCTTTCTCACGTTACCCCTTGCTAGGCTTATGTAAATAAAGTGACACTTGAAGAAAATCACTTTATTCTACATATTGATTTGCTCCAGTAAAAGAGTAAAAAGTTGATCTGACTTTATTTCCACGCTACATTTTCTCACTCAGCAAAGAGAGAAACGTATCATCATCATTATTATCTTCCAAAGTGAGTTTTCTAATGACTTCTCTCGTAACAACAACTGTCTTATACTATCACACACAAGTTACACAAGAGATTAAAAGATTGAGTACTACATCGAACAAATGTACGAAACTATAACATTATACATAAATAAAGGCATGAAGTTGTGTCTGTCTCTCTCCAGAATAAAAAGTTGTTGTTGGTCAATTCTACACACAAGTTTCAATTTTCAATACTCTCTCTCTAATTATAAAAAAACAGTGCAGTGCGTAAAACCAGATTTCCAATGAACTTGAAGAAGACAAAAAGAAGTTACAATGGCACCACTTTTCATTTAATGGTGCATTTTATAATTCGATATATATATATATACCAATATTTACTATATGTAGTTGTTCTTAAGTGCTATCTTCTCCTCTCATCATCTCCTTTCAAATACAGGTGAGAGATGAGGTGACTTGATCATCATGGCTTAGCTTAGCCTAATCAATCGTCAATCAAAGTCTCTCTCTCT
>VCNE01001227.1:0-60238 GCA_009869805.1 Oncopodura yosiiana
TCATCTCATCCTCATCTCATCTTCATCTCATCCTCATCTCATCTTCATCTCATCCTCATCTCATCTTCATCTCATCTCATCTGCACCCAGTAACTACCCCATGACCTAACTTTTTTAACTCTCTTGTTGCAACCCATAGAGTAGTTTGCAAATATATATAGTTGGCACATTGCTGTGTCTTTATATAGTAATCAGAAATTTGACTCTTGCTATACTATACTATATTCTCTCTTATACTATGTGTTTTACTCAAACTTATCATCTTGCAAAGACTCTCTTCTTTCTACCTCTGCGCTATATATGTTTTACTCTGGCGAAGAATCAAGTATAAAGCTACTGTAGTATAGAGTACATATTTAATTTTACTTTAGAGATTATAAGTGTATAGGTAGGTAGCTATGTAGAACCTAGTTAAAAAGTTTTTTAGAGGCAGTAACAATTTTTCAGCAAGTTCTTAATTGCAATACGGCCAAATTGGAGGTTGGTTTTAATGATGATACCTTTTTCTCTTATCTTGTGCTATTATAAGAATTCTAGTTCTATGTCAAACATATATATATTTTTACATCTTTACAACTCCATTTGTGTACACGACCTCAACTCTCAGTCTCATCTTTCTTTTCATGAGCAATTTATTTATAGCCAGCACATAAAAGGTGTGTTGTGTACACTGATATCACTTTCATCAAGACAATACTGTATGATACATATATATAGGTAATATCATTTCATATATAAAAGTGTATATATTTTCGTCTTATAGTTTGAACTGGCTTAAGCAAACTGATTATAACTTTGTCTCTCAACTTTTTTTCTTTTTTAAAGAAAAAAAGTAATCAAAAAACTGAATCCAAATTATTTTAATCTTGATCTTCATCTAGTTTATATATAAAGTACTACTTTTCTTTAAAACTCGAGTAGCTCTCTCTACTCTCAACTTAATAAGTCTAACATAAGTTGTCTGTTGAACATGTAATTTGTCTTGTGACATTTCCTTAGTTTGTAGAGATTGTATGTACGTTTCCTCAAGTCTCATTGAGAGATAAAGGAATTATGTTGTATAACTTCTCTTCGTCAATTTACTCTTAACACAAATGAGACAAAGTAAGAAGAGAGAGAAATAGTTACGAATTTCAAGATTTTGTTACGAAAGGACTTTGTCACTATGTACTATTACTCCTATATCTCTTTACTCTAATTTGAAAGAAGCTTCTTCTTCTTCTTCAAGTTCTCAATTCATTCAAACTCCATTCAAACAATTTTCAACTTGGTTATTTTGCTTAGACTATAAAGTCCTCCATTCTTCTTCTAAGTTTGGAGTTTTCCCAAGTTTGAGTTAGCAGAGAGAGAGAGTTTCAAAAACAGAAAATGAGAAAGTGAAGCTGAGGACTAAATCTAAAGTCAGTTTGGTAAGTAAACACTTTGTCAGTGTCTCATTTGGAGAAGATATCAAGCAAGTTAGAAGACAAGTTAAAGTAAAGTGAGGTCGTCTCCTCCTTTTCATTTACTTCTCTCTCAACTTCATACACATAGTAGTCGAGAACACCTACAATTCTTCTTCATAGTTGTTCACTCACATAAAATAATTTAATAGAAAATTGAAACTTGTTTTAATGAGTTTCATCTACTGTCATAATTTCCCATAACTGTAATGTAATTGTTCACAATCCTTCCTCTTTGGCTAAAGCACATATAAGTATATATGTACTTTTTGTATTTCGTGCTATTATTAGTACAAAAGGCAAAAGCTAAAGTCAAATAAGTCTTTACATTTATAATAGTTTAACATATGAAATTATTATGAAGAGAGTTAGTAGTAATAACTTTAGAGAAACTTTGGCGACTCGACTTTCTCTTTTGGCAAAGACTCCAATCGTCCACTATATGGTGAAAGCTGATATATAACGTAGTTACAAAAGCAAATTCAATCCAGAGCTAACAACTCCTTCTACAAAATAGTATATAGATAGTCACACACATGTCTATCTATAGTATCTATGTATGTAGTTGTAGTTGCGTGTACTCTGTAACTACTCTGGAATTAAAATGACTATTTGATTTATCTGTAGGCCTCCAATGAAAACGTACATTTGTAGTGAGTTTCTCTCTCTCTCTATCTATGTGCTACTTTAGTGAGTATAGTAGTGCTTCTGAGTAATTGAAGTAATTGCGAATTCAGCTTGGAGCAGCATAAATATAGATCTACAAAAGACTGTAGATTATACAGAATCCTAATGCTTACAATTTGTTTTGTGCCGTTGTACTTTTCTCTCTCATTCATTTTCATCTTGACGTTAGCAACACTTTACTCTATTGCTAACTTTGTCGGCTTTACTTTACACATATGACTAATATCTTTCAAGGTATATACATTGGGGAGTATAGAGAGTAACTCAATTCAATTCCTCATGAATTTTATCGATCATTTCATTACGAAAAAGAAAAAGAGAGAGTATTGGTAATCGCAATTTGATTGCTCTGTTCAAAATTCCATCTACAGATATATATATATATATATTTCTCTAGTCGTAGTATAAGGAAAGAGAATGTACTGTTATGTCATTCAAAAACGCACTTTCTCCAATCGCAATTACTTTACGAATTGTGACAAGACAACCAAGCAAAAAAATCTATATAAGAAGGTATATAGTATTGAAGAGTTGCATTTGAAATTTTGATCAAAAGAAACAAAATAGACAATAATACTCTCTGGCTTTAGTTGGCATCTTCTTGGAGAGAGATATGTTGTCTTGTTGTGTGTGCTCTACTTAGAATCACAACACATTTGTCAGAAACTGTCTGTTGTCTGAAAAGGAAATTACAAGTGAAAGAAAAAATAACTTGAAGGCACAGAGGAGCATAACAATGAGTAAAACTTGTTGAAAATAAACACGTTTCACTCTCTTCTTTCTTCACGAGAATATAACTCTACGTCTCTTTTGTAATGGCATAGTATTATTATATTTAGGTTACAAGTGTTACACTACAACAGTTAGAACTGAAGCCTTAAAGTTGACTCGTGCAAATGACTTTAGCAATAAAACTATCATTTGCCATCAAAATAGAGTATATAGAGTAGAGAAAGAAGTGTGAACTAACGGCATAGGAAAATGTTTGCAATTTTGCAATAGTAAGACAATAAAAGGAGGTAACTAAACTAACTACACTTATAGTACACAATGTAATCTTTAAAAATGTTGTAAATTCATTTTTCACATTTTATGGGATTTCATGTCAGGAGCGTTGAGAAAGTAATTATCCCACTTTGTAATTTTGAAAACAACTACATGTATACCCGTGTTTGTAATTAATTACTGAAATTATTTTTCTTCTTTCACCACTTTCTCCATTTTCCTTCCTCTCTCTCTTTTGGCTTGGTATTGTATTCGGTTGTTATCTAATGTTGTTGAGTTCTACAATTCTCTCTCTCTCTAATGTTCTTTACACAGGAGAACATTTATAACGGAGAAAGTACCACACATACAACATTAGATTATTTTACCTAACAATAGTGTATATATATATGTAGAGTCATCTTCTTCCTCTAGAATTTTCATCATTGTTGAACATCAACCCACATACAATTAAACATGTACAAAAGACCAGACCAGGATGTAATATACAAGATCTCTACTACATACACATTATAATAAAGTAGAAGTTTGTGTACTAAGCAAAATGAACACAAAGCACAAATTGTACGCTGGTGGAAACTTTGGGCTACTATAATTCTATATGTTTATAAAGCTGGAAACAAAATGAAATCAAGGGCTATATAGACAAAATGGCAATGATAATCAACTCTAGAGTGAGAGTCATCAGCAAGAAGAGAAGAGAAGCAGTTGGGTAATTATACTTTACTTTCCTCTTTCTCTTTTCATCTTTGTGGTCGCAACATCGTAATTATAATTAATGTGAAATTATAAATCAATCTAAAGGTGCAGATCTATTCAGAGTCTATGTGAGTAATTAAGTATAGACATTTTGAATATTTAGAAGGACAGGTTGATTATTAAATATATATAAACTCATCACTCGTCTTGATCTATAAATGATGATGAAAAAAATTCAGAAATTTTATTTTTTCTCGTTGATATTATACTATAGACGGAAAGAAATATTATTCTTTATACATATTTTTATCAATATTCCAATCTTGCATCATGACTGCAAAGAAAAAAAATGAAAAAGAGCTGAAACTGGACTCTTGAGGTAGCTCATAATTCTCAACTGTAAAGAGAGTTTCTGTCAAAATCACAAGTATGTATATATGTATAGAAGAGAATATCACATACGTAAATTCAGTATGAAGAAATAAGGATGAAGCTGTCCTCATAAGATATGAAAAATACTCAAGTCCTACAGCCATTTGTATAAAACCGAAAAAACTTCTTTGCTTATATTACATAGTCTTCTTATATATTCCACTATAAAAGATATATACTATATAGTACGTAACTCTTCAATTGTGAACAGAAGCATGCCAAGAAACTCAAATAGTTTGTGTATTGTGCGTTGTTGTATTTTACTACTGCCACCAGAAGAGAACAAATGTCTTCTACTTTTACGATACGATGTTGTGTTGTGTATATTGTATAAAATGTAGAATCCTGTATACCTACATGAATTTGAACTCAGAGAATATATATTTTTTTCTCTACTATATACTGTATAGCTTCATGCTATATACATATTTATCTATCTCTCTTACAGTGAAATAAACATAGAAAATTTCAAGTACCATGCCTGTATAAGCTAGCAACATAGATGATATTATTCTCTTTCTTCCTTATAAAAAGTAGAGTACAAAAAGTTGGAGAGAGAGAGAGATAGGATAACGACAAAAAGATGCCCGGAGATACACTTGTTATTTATAGATAAGAGCAACTTATATCTTTCTCTTTATATATAATACTATATACTATGCATATAACCTGGAGCTAAATTCTTGAGAAAAAATTAGGACAGTGTAATAATAATAATAATAATACGCTAATGATAGGATAACTATTACCATTTTTCACTACACTCCCAGCAATGTTATATTATGGTGTGTTGTATTTTTTTAAGGTGTGCGTAGATGTGAAATGCCAAAGTATTAGTAGTCACGCAACTTTCTCCAATGTAGTACTATGCTCTGTATGGCATGTTGTAAACACACTTTCATCTTTTCTCCGCGTAGTATCTTTATTGTAAGATCACCTTCAATCACTCTGATGGGTAAATGACCTAAAAGACTTTGGTCTTGTGTACAAGAGAGAGCCCATAATCTAATTATGAAGCCACGATACAACACGAGAGAGAAGCTTTCAGAAGTGGATCAAATGATGGAAAGTTATGTTGTTAGCTAGTGTGCACGTGTATTGCATTGTAGAAGAGAGCATATCATAATATCTTCATATCAAAAGTTACTAAGATTTACTAGCATACAGTGGACAAAAGCCAATATTATTATGTATACATAAAGTGACACAGTGAATGCATAAAGCATGCATATGAGATATAACGTATATAAGCATAAGAATATTCTACAGGAAAAACTTGAAATTAGTTAGTTTGATTTAAATTTATGGCCAAAGTTATTTATGACTCTCCTCAACAATTGCTAGACCTAGCCAAACCTAGTAAAATCTAAAGTCTATGCTGAAAGAAATGTAGTTAGAGTATAGAAGAATATGAAGGAAAAGCAAAACAAAATCACAACTGATAAACAACTCGTTATTTATTCATAACGTGCACAGCATGATTCAGTGAAAAACTGCCAGTCTTGCTCCAAAATTCTAATATTTCATCGCTTTCCCCAATGCGGGAGGTAACTAAGCATGGAGGCTATATAGAGTTTTTAATACACTACATATAATATTGGGTGACAGTTGAAAGTGTATTTAGATTATACATATATATATATATAACTATGAAACAAATAACACAGTGTCTATTCAACACGCTTTAATACAAAGGTATATATAAATATATAGCTACTTTAGGTTGATTCGTGTGAAGCCGACAGTCAGAAATGGTTTACAATTTGCAAATATATACAGCAAGAGCCTTTTACTCAATTTTGAAAAGCTGACAGCTACAACATATATATATATATATCTATATACTTTACCACTGTGAACACAGGTAGGTGAACAACAAAACAACGAGATTGCCATTGAACACATTAAAATACATATTTAATGTGAACATGAGGTTATATGTACACTTTCTATTTGTTTTGTTTCATTGTATTGTGTTTTTCTCCTCTCTATCTCTCTCGTGTATATACTAACGTTATACTAAGTTATATAGTCTTTTATTTAGAGAAATTTAGAGAAATATAGCTCAAATGCCTTTGCACGTGATATTATATAGTATATACACATGTATGTGTTTATACACACAAGTTGGCAAGAAGCAATCGTCCATTTCCACTCTAATGATTATGTCACATATATTATACTGTGTCTTGATATAACGTTGGCTTACTCGACTTTAGCAACTTGAAGAGAAAAGGTAAATTGTATGTAGCAGGGAATATATGTATACGATGAGTATCAACTCATGGAAGAGTTGGCAAGACTTATTTGTACCTATGGGATTTGGTGATCAATGAAACTGAAAGTTGAGTTTGGATCGTGATAAAAACTTGCAATCAGTTTATAAGCCATGGTTAGTTTTCTCTTTCTACTAATACAGAGAGAGAGAGAGAAAGAGACGACTAACGAATAGGCCAGATAATGGGAGAAGTAAGTGTGGCATGAAATGCAACTGTAAAAGTATTGCTCCTTTGCTACAGACTCTGTTATAGAAGCCATTTACAATGTTCCTTACACATTACACAACTGCTACCTACTAAAAACTAACATAACATTGGATTACACTACTACCAGTGAAAGTACAGTAAATGTTGTACAAAAACAACTATCGATTTATTAGAAACAAAAACGCACAAAAACAAATAGAGACCAGAACCAAAGCTTTTAAGTTTGTACATCATATGCAAATCACATATAATGCAATTTCTCTACTAATACTCTAGAAAAGAGAAAAGTAAACAGCAATTTCTATCCTTATCTTAGAGCTTTAACTACATTAGAGCAAAGTCAACGAACCTAATAATACA
Source organism: Oncopodura yosiiana (assembly GCA_009869805.1). NCBI lineage: Eukaryota > Metazoa > Arthropoda > Collembola > Entomobryomorpha > Oncopoduridae > Oncopodura > Oncopodura yosiiana. The sequence goes on from VCNE01001227.1 coordinate 7,112, forward strand.
TATACACACACGTGAGCATTGCATTACAAGAAGGAAATTATCTTGTCACCTTTCTGTACATTTATTTAAAGAAAAATATCTATGTCAGTCGGCTAAGCTAAGAATTTCCATATTAACAATTCTTCTCTCTACAATTTCCTTACATAATATAAATTCACCCACACTCTCCTCTTAAAGGAAAGAGGACGTATACGACAAAAATGGTGAGAAGGAATGAGAATTTGATACAAAAAGTCATTTATTCAGCCAAGAGACTTAGAGAAAACGGATATATCAAGAAGACGAAGAGTCTACAGAGAAGAAGGCGCTTGGCTCTCTCTCTTCTTTACTAGTATTAAAGTAGTTTAGTAGAAGAAGAAAAGACGAAGAGAGAGAGAGAGTATAAAATGTATAAAATTTTTCTGCTGAGTATTACATATATATATATTTCGCTGCTCGACATGCGCTTCTAAAACTCAATGCTGCCTGATTCCTACTGTCCTATAAAGTTGACTCTCTCTCTCATTTCAAGACGGTATAAGAGAGAACTTTCATACTCTCAAACTCTACTAGACTTGGTTTTCCTTGCTACCACTTTATATAGTATATATATATATTGCACAACTATAAACACTGTTTCTCTCTCTCTCTCCGACTCAACCCGAACTTCTACACTCTTTCTAGCTTGACTTGAGCCAGTACCGCAAAAAACTGGCTCTTTCTCTCTCAAAATCTGAACACAACAGCATACCAACACACTCGCTCCTCTCTCTCTCATCTTTATACACTTTTTCTCAGCATCATCCTTCGTCTCTTTTACTTCTACTCCTACAAAAGACAGGAAAGTACAACAGGAGTGTCACAACACAACACACCGTTCACCGGCGACAACACAACTAACAACTAAAAATAGTGTCAGAGAAGAAGAAGAAAATGTTTCTTCCTACTTTCATATCCACAGTCTCTCACATCATCAACATCAACCTCTCGTCATCATACTAATACCCTACCCATACATAGTTCTTTGCCACCCATGCATTACCCTACACTACACTTTTTCCTACTACATTAAATCACTTCCCGGCTCATTCTCAACCATCTGTTTTAGTGCAGATTGAATTTCAACTTATCCCAATAGCACAGCTCCAGCAAAAACATATATATACACAACTAGTTAATACTAATCTTAACGAACTACACACATCAATACAAGAGAAGAGTAGCAAAAAAAACCTCGGCAATGGGGAACTAACTCTATATGCAATTTATGTTGTGTGCATTTCACCAAGTTTAAAATTAAGACCGTGCGAGAGCCAAAGTGTTTTTGACAGTGAATGAAACTGATAAATTATTGGTGAAGAAATGTGACTATATCTACAGGAGAGAGAGAGAGAGTGACATTTGTAAACTATTTAAATAAATTTGTTGAAGTAAAAAGTTTTTTTGTGAGCTAACAGTGTCATATATATAGAGTAGAGTATATAGAGTAATGTATAAAGTAAGAAATGTTTCAAGTATTCTGAGTAATCTTGACCTGACTCTACAACTTTTACTTATGTCAACTTATATGCATGATGGTAGTAGAACCACATATGGTTAAATAGTTTTGACGTGTGTGAGTATAGGAGAAGAAGAAGAAAAAACAGTGTTTGGAAACAGAGAGAAAGCCACAATATTCAAGCAGCAGGCAGATAAGTTGTTTGCAATGTGTGTGTTGTTTCTGGAGACTTTACTACCTTACTACTTCAAAGCTTGATGCAGACATAGGGCGTAAGTAAAAGTTACGTAAATAAAATCAGGCAAATATATATACAAGTATAGGTAGTAGTTACAATGTTTTTATGTAGAGCAGTTAGTATAGTTGACTTTCCCTTTTGCATGACGATAAAGAAGTTCAAAAAATATCTTAATTCTTAACTTTGTTTCAAGATACATTTATCTAGATTTCTTCCGCATGTTCAGTTTATTTTGTAGCAGTATATATAGTAAAGCATTATAAAAAGGTGACATTGTCGACCAGAGTGTATAAGAGTTTGTAAAAAGTTAGAGGCAAACAAACCAAAGTCTCATGGGCATTACAACTTTATTTGTAGTATAAAGAAAAAAAATAATCTTGAACTCTTGCTGCACATGCTATATTTCACGTTTTCTTCCATCTACAGAAATTGTTAGAAAAAAGTAATAGGAATGTAGCATTCTTATTTAGACTTTTTTGTTATAACAACTTTGCGTTATATAGAGTTACATTTTGTGTGCTTTCGTCCGAACCACTATATAACCAAGTCAGTCAGAGTCATTTTGAGTTATGATCACGCACAACAACTTTTACTTTTATGAATTATGATGGAGCATTATACATATTAGACATTATGACAAATAAATTTATGCCATATGAATTTTTTTTACCTCAGTCAATTTCATAAGACACAAACGCACAAAAGTCAAGTCTCACTTTAGCCCCAAAGATTTCAACTCTAATGGGTTTTCTCAATTCTATCTCTTCTTATCTTTTTTATTTACTATACTTACACCTAAATGATTTCAAGATTAGTTTTCCTAGCCTTAAAATCAAAGTTGTGTTGAGATCATCTGCAAACCACTGTAAGAGTAGAGAACAGATAAAGTATAGGTTGACTCAAGTACACACTTGAAAGTGTGACTACAATTTGCCCCAAAGCAGAAATAGATCTACCTTCATTTTCAACAAGATCGAAAGGAATGACGTCAACTTATATATATATGTGTGAGAACCTCAGGTCTAAGAAAAGCTCTATATATAGCCATATACTTTGACTCCTAGCATCTCTAGCAATTTCAGAGAATATCAACAGTGTGAGTGATTGTAGTTGACGGTGACCCCAACTCAATCAGCTTTCATTTTTTTCTCTTCAACTTATACTCTCATCACCATTAGAAATCCAAGACGAAAAGGATGCTGCTTTCTACAAAAAGAAATGTTATCTTCCTCTTCTTTTTCTCTCTGTCTCTACTCGTAATAATAATACATCACGAAAGAAAAAATACTGACTGACGCAGAGAGTCATTTGCTTTCTCTGGACTAGGAAATTACACCAAACCTATACGCCTTACTAAAAGCAGTAATGTTCAGCCTATTGGGTTTCTGTTATTAGGTACGTTTACAACAACTTGGTTTCAGATAAGTTTCTCATGTCCATATTTCTCATTGGTTGTGTGCTATACTCTATTCTCTAACACGTTACATAACAGCCTATTAGCTCTAGTATCTAATAACAGAATCAATACAAATAGATACATGGGAATAAATATGCTACGCATCACTGACGCAATATAGTGAAGAGAAAGTAAGAGCTTTTGAGTAGATACGTTTGAGAAACAATTTCAATTGAATTTCTATAAAATTCTATACTGACCACAGAATCTACTTTTCCTTTTTCTCTTTCTTTTCGTTTGCTCGTCAAGTGTGTATTGAGTGAGGCAATTGTCTGAGCAAATTAAAAAATGTCAAAATTTGACTTTTACTCGCTAACATTTCCTTCCTATTGTTCTCTCTTGGATTGAGAGAAGAGGTCTTTATTCAAATTGAGAGCAGACTGGAAGTTATAAGTTGAAATGTGCTTTCATCACTCACTCATTTGCTGCTACGTCTCTCTCTCTTCATCACACTCATTATTCATTGTAGTAGAGTATGATATTTAGATGCTGTCAGAACAATCAGAGCACAAATGAATAAGAGTCAAATCAACTTTTGTCATGTTGAGTGGCTTAGATTTATATAATGAAACAAAATGGATATACTTTATCACTAATTGTCATTAATTAACAACAAATTTTCTCAAGTTTCTGACTACAATTATGATTATTTTCTGTAGGATATATGTAGTACTATATAGTCTCAATTTGAGTAAGGATACAGGTATTAAATTCAAGAATTTTGGTCCCCGTATCTTTTGCCCTACATTAATAAATAAAGTAATGCACATGAAAAAGAGAGTTAAATATAGCAACATGCTTCTCTAGTCTCATGACTGAGTTTAAATAGAACTTTTAAGTTCCTAGCTGCATTTATAGTGGTGATATATTCTCTCTATATATATGTCTTGTCTTTGCAACGCTAGTCACAATTTTTGGCACTGAAACATATTTTTTTCCATTCCCTGTTTATCTATGTGCAAAATGTATATATGCAAAGAAAATTGCAGTAGTGTGCAACATGGTGCAGTATTAATAAAAAATGGCACGTTAAATATCAACTAATAAAATTATGAAAAGTAGTCCAATTAGATTTTATTAGTAAAAAGATGAAATTCTGGTATATGAATTATTTTAGTAAGTCAGAGAAGAGAGAAGAGAACATTGTGACATGAAGTAATCCTAATGTAAACAACTCAATGAAGTTGCTCTGTGTTCTAAAGTACACAGTATCCAGAGTACACTTCACCTGATCCCTGAGACCATTCTACTTTGGGATGATAAAATATCTCAAGTATATAGCTATAGCTAGGAAAATGGATGAAGGAACTGAAACGAAGGAAAATAAAACTTTTTGGCTAAAGTGAAAGTCAGCTAGAGAACAAGCAAGCAACGTGTACTATTTGCTCGACACGACGAGAATAGAGAATTAACCAGTTTTTCTCTTCAGGACGAAGACTCCTTTTTTTCCTTTTGTAAATTTCATAGGGAGACTCTATAGAAAATAGTATATTGTAGTTCGTCATGAGAGTTTGAAAGAGAAAGCTGTAGCTTCTCAAGAATTCTAGTAGTGCAACACACAAAGCTTCGCATTTTGCTCTAAGCACAATTTATTGATGAGCAACTTTACTATCCTTACATCTTCTTAAAGCGAGAAGACGACGAAGAGAGAAGGAGCAAGCAACAAATTATTCTGTATAAAATCTTTAGATAAGAGAGTGAAGCAAGGAGGCAACCGACTTGTAAATCTTTATTTATAGAAGAGATAATAAGTCCGTAAAACTGAAGGAAACAAGCGTTAGATTGCTCAGTTACTAATTACATGGAAATGATGCATGCCATTAGTTTATAGTTGAAAATTCATTAGCTCATAACTTATGGAGAATGTAGAAGGAAGAAAGTATAAGTATTAATAAATACTGAAACCGAAGAAACTCATGATAATAAAATATACAAACTTCTTCTTCTCGTCTTCTTAAAGTTTTGTTTATATACACATTGTATACACAACGTATCCAACTCTCTTTGAAATGAACGAAAGGATTGGGATTTAAAGTGAGATGTGTTGTTGTTGCTGTTACTGCTTAAGAAGTTTTCTTTTTCTTATATACAAATGTGAAATGTGCAGGGATCAGATGTATGTGACTATTATAGCTAGATTACGGCTCACAGTCAGAAAGAGTCTTCTTTCTCTCTGTCGGTTGTGAACTCTGCAATCTAACCAACACACACCACAGAAGACGAGAAGAGAGAGAAAAAGAGAGAGAAAGCACAGTGGGTGGCATTTTCTTCACAAAATCAATATGTGGAGGAGTTGAGTCCGGAACATGAGTTNAAGAGAGAGAAAGCACAGTGGGTGGCATTTTCTTCACAAAATCAATATGTGGAGGAGTTGAGTCCGGAACATGAGTTTGAGTCTTACTACTTCTCTTGTATATATATGTAGTATATATATATATGTGTGTGGAAAGAATGTTGTACGAAAAGAAAACCTAAAACGACATAACAAAAAGAAATGAATTCTCTACTTTCACTCTGTACTTTTTTTTCTTCTTTCTCCCTATGCTACTTTCTCCGGATCTCATTCTCAAACCTCTCTTCCTCTTTTTCGTCTTTCTCTTTATTCACAATTGATTCAAGTTATGTAGAGAAGAAGAAGAAGAAAGTATCATTCTCGTTGATTGTGTGAAGTTGAGCTAAACTACAAACTCACTTTGCCATCATGATCATCATCATTGTCGAGTCTCATCAACGAGCCAATACACTTCTGCATAAATATTTAAACCGTCTTCTCTTGCACTTCATCAAATCATAAAACTTTTAGCTTAATTTGCCTAATTGATCATCCATGTACTCTGCAAAAACTAAAATACTGCAATATATTTAGGTGTATAGAGAAAGTTAGAAATTACTGTTTGTGTAAAGATGTCAAAAGTAAGAAGAGCGGTGGTTTTGTGTTGGAAGCGTCATGCTGTTTTATAGTGTCTGATGTGGTATATATATATATATATACTTTACTTATGTACTCTACTCGGAGCTTGGTAACAAAGTACATATGAACAGGTCACTATTATTCATCTGTTAACTGAGATAGAGGAAAACATGCCATCATGTTGTAGTTCTCTCATGCAAAGGCATTTATCAGAAGAAAGTACTAATAAAGTGCACGAGACTTTACTTAATTCATTTCATCTCTCTTTTAGACTATACGTACATAAAGTTATTAAAATAGTAAGATAAGAGCAAGTACATAGAGCTAAATAGGTGGAAAATTTCGTATTTGTTTATATATTGCACACAACACTCTAACAAAATTTGAACGTCTTACGTAGAGTATATATGTCTTTAATTTATTTATGTAAGAAAGCCTCTTACTTTCCCCTCGTTGCTTTACTCTCTGTGTACTATAGTTAGTTAGTCCTAAACAAATTACACTGCATCAATTCTACTTTCCAATTTAATTAGGATTACAAGATCAGTTGATAGAGACACTATGTGCTGGGAGAAAAGCAAGATGATGATATTAATTAATTTTCCAGTACAATAATTTCTTGTTAGTCTCCCCCATATAGATTGCTTCTTTTGCTTTTACTTTTATACATTACTACAATGCAGCACCTTTCATCTCTACGTTGTTGTTTTTGTCTACATATTTTCCATAATATTCTAATTCTAACCTACTTTCTTTTTTCTCTGTACACTACTAACAATAATAATCAACTTTTTCTCATAACAGAGCTCTATCGATTCAACCTATCAATTATCTTGACTAGAGTGGCATAGTGTTAACAGACGATGGCAAAAAAAAACTTGTGTCAGTCAAGAAAACCAATTTAAAAACGACATGGAGAGGAAAAACGTGCCGAAGAAAGTGAAATCACAATTCTACACTTTTCTAAATCTGGTAGGAATAATAATACGTATGTACGTATGTCTCTAAGCAAAAGTTAATATGAGGAAAGAAGGCTTACACGCATCTTGCATAGAATTATTATTAGAGAAAAAGCCTTAGAAAGAAACTCACAATACATGTATAGGTACATTATATTATTATTACTCTTCACTCTCGAAGTCTCTCCTTAGCTTTTTCTTTATGCAAAATATTACTTCACCAACCAATATATATATATATGGTTCTTGGCTGCCTTCAACTTTAACAACTTGGCTGTGCTCTCTCTCTGCTACACGCTTCTATATGTCGTTTCCTGTAAACTCATAAGAACCCTGAAAGGATTTCCTGACTTTGTCATTTGTCTGACAGAATGTCGCACGAATTCTCTCTCTACTTTCAGCATAATGGGATGGGCTGTAACTTTTCTACTATATATAACATTCTTCTCAACTCAACTTTACCTTAGTATTTATGAGTGTCATAAGAGTAATGTAGTAAAAAGAAGTGTGTAGTATATAAGTTTGTACTAAGTGTAAGTAGTCTAATATTGTGAGCCAGAGCTTTCTTTCCTTCACTTTTCTCATTTGTCGTGATATCTTTTCTTGATTTTCCACACTTTCACTCTAACCAGATTTTTCTTCTTTCCTCATATCATTTCATATATAGTAGTATATATAGAAGCAATATGCAACTATTACTATTTAGTAGTGCCGTAACATTTCACTACTATTTTGAGACCATTAGTAAAAAGTGAGGAGAAAAGTAGAGAGAGAAGAGAAATGATGCTTCAAGATATATTTATATACTTGTGCAAAAGTTGAGTAATATAATAGCTATCATAAACTCCAAGCTCATTTTTAGTGACATTGCTAAGAATTTAAGTACTTGAGTTGTATACATACATATAGTTCTCTCTATCTTAGATTTTATGTTCGTTGAGTGTGTAGGAGTGTGAAGAGTCATAATAAATATTTCTAGAATGCATATGAGAAAGAAAAGAGAGAAGAAGCATATATGTTTAGTATACATGAGTCAAATCAAAAAGAATGAGTTGGAGAATGCTAATGTAATCTAGAAAGAGTGACTCTCTTGTCACATAATATGACACTGATGGCAAAGTGATAGACAGAGTAAAAGCCCTCTTGACATACTTTGAATTACAATAGAGTATACATATATACCTATTATAGAAAGAGCTCTATGGTAAGAATATATAACTTTCTACATATGAGTATATACATACCTATAGTAAGGATGTTGTATGTAGATATAAATACGCATCTTATTGATGATATAAAAGTACAAAGGTACATTTCCTTTGACACAACACATATAGATACATACAACAGTCATGTCGAATTATGTAGAAATGTGTTAGGAAAAGATATTCTGTCGTCTCTCTCTTGAATTGAAAGCAACATATATGCTTGAGTAGGTTCTCATTGTTGCTTTGCATTAGAAATGTAAATTGTAACTTTATAAAAAATGTCGCCTACTCATATGAAGAAGACAGACTATTAGTGACATACGCCTTAGACACGTTTTTAATTAAAAGGGAGAGAGAAAAAGAGCTTAGAGTATATTCTATACATATGTATATAAGTACTATTAAGTAATCTGCATTAGAGCTAAATGCTACTTTGAGTCTTTGAACCTTTCGTCTTGTCGACAACGCGTTGGCTGTCTTGTCTGTTTCATCTGTTGAAAAGAAACTACTGTACATACACACTATGTAGCATCTATAAAGCAAATATGTAGGCCATGAACTATAGTACTAGACTAAAGTTTTGCAAATTCTTTACTCTCTCTTCACTTTTGCATTAATAATATAAGCTTTCTCTCTTGTACCTTTCTCTCGTCGTCTCTCTCTCCAGAGTTTCATAAATTTATATATCTTTGCGTTGCGAGTTAAAGAACCGTTTTACAACTAGGTTAGAAGAAAGTAAAGGTAGTAATTCCTTTTACTCTGTAGTAGTAGTAAACATATAGCTTGCAAAAGTTGAGCAGGTAGTGATGAAAGTTCACTTTGTCTAATCAGCTAGGGTCACGGCACTATGAGTTTCTTGCAGACTTTTGTACTAGAAGAAATGAATGTAAATTCTGTTCTGAATACTGAATACACTTTGTAGCTTAGGAGCTACAAAGTGTTTCTATATAAAGAAAAAGTCAAATCCTTTTCTCAGATATGAATAGGCTAAATGAGCCCTGAAAACTGAGTTACTCTCACGACTTGGATATATAAAAGAGAGACGAGGTCACATGGTAAATAGTTTGTAGACTTTATACATCGACATTCGGATTTATGCCATTTTTACTCTCAATTTCTATAAGGGCAAACAAGTTGAAAAAAGTACATGACTACATAATGTATACACAACAGCACACCTTTTCTCACAAAAGTTTTGGTAGATAAAGTTTTTTCTCTTTTTTCCCTTTTTAGAAATATATATAGATGAAATGTCTTCTTCTATCAGCAACGAAAGTTTTTCATGTAATATGTAAAGGTTTTTTGACTTTTAGTCAACTTGACTGTGGCAGTGTATTTATTATACATATATAAAATGTGTATCTATTTTTGTTCACAAAAAAAGTCTGCTGGGTTATTTTTCACCTCAGATGCAACAACTTTTTTGACACTGTGTGCTCTCTCATAAGTTTCATTTCATAAGAACTTTCACCTTTTACACAATGAATAGTAGAATAGGTGTTTATTCTTTTTTATATGTGTACTGTAGTAGATATATGAAAACGTAAAACTACGTATGTAAATATTTTATATTAAGTTACTACTCTGTTTCGCCCTTCTTTATTGTTTAAAACTTTATGAGTTTATGAGAGTACAACACAAATTCAGTAAACGCATGATTGCCAACACGCTATGCAAATCAAAGGGCATTTCCCTTTTTTAGATTTCCAGACACAAGTTTGCCACACACCTCCACCTTTTGTACTTTACAGTTAGTCAATTATAAAACTGGTCGTTAGTAGCTCTATACCTGTCGTCTAGCACGCTAGGCTCTACTTAATATACAATCTATACTATATAGTAGTAATTGTAATTTTAACCTGCCACCACACTAACCATCAATTACGCTCAATAACTCAGCCATGTCGACAAAACATTGTAAATGATTACAACCTATAACTGAGTACTTACTCTCCACCCTTAAAATGATATTTAGAGCTTTTATACTTAGTATTCCTAAAAGAGAAAAAGGAAAACGCTTAATTACTTATTACTTTTATACAACTTCCACTTTTTTGAACATGATGAATGTGATAAGAATAAAACTCAAGTCAGAGGAGAGAGCGTAGGTATTTTGTGAAATTAAAATCTCTCTGTTTACTCTGTAGAAATCTAAGTAAATATTCTAGTTAAAAATGAGAGAGTAGGTTGCTTTGGTATATCATCAAAGTTAGTCTATGCTTTGAATCTCACAAGGAAAGTATAGAAAAATCCGCAAGGTACACTAAAAATGTTTATAAAGATATATTTATGAAAGTAGTAGTGGTGATATTAAAGTCTTCAAGTTGGCGACTGCATGAGAAAATCTCCTAAAAACTTTCTTCTCATCTCTGTGGAAAGAAGAGAAAAGTTAGTCAAGTTTTTAGTTGTTGGAGCTATTATCCTACATTGTGCTTTAGTGGCTAGCAAAAGAAGTTATAATGTAGAATGATAGCCCTACTACTACAAAAGAGAGAGAGAGAAAAAAACTTTTTTGACTTTGTTTTATATACCATGTTTTCTCATCACTTTTGTTTTTGTCTACCGCATGATGATACTACAGTGCATGTATGACGACCATCCTATATACACAACTTTTAGTTTTCTACCTTCAGTTTTGTACTGTGGAGAGAGTTTTTTTTTCAAAATGAGAGATATATAGTAGCCTCTCTCTCTCTACTTGAACTAACTACTTGTAGACTTTTCTAGTAGCCACTTCTTTTCATCTGAACCTTCTCTCTATCAAACTATCTATCTCTCTCATGTTTGTAGAGAAGAGAGAGAAAGAGTAGTAAACCTCAATGGGCTCAACTTTGCAGACCTTAATTTGGCAATTGTGAGTGTTAGGGGGGTCGTAGAACGCTCAAGACTTTAATAGGTTCATATGCCGTATCGCTACACGGATATAATTTTGGTCCTGAGGGGCTCTATGATGTTGCTGATGCATACAGCTTTCTATTCAGAAAGTATACTATATATGTACTATATAGTTCATAGTGATTTTCATGTTGTAATGTTATAGTTTACGGTCTAGAATGAAAAGCAATGGCACAGAAGTAGTAGTAGATGGAAAGTTCTTTTCTATGTAAGTGTGAGCAAAGAGAGTAGAAAGAAAGTTGAAGACATTGCCAAGGGAAGAAGAAAGAAATTCGAGCCAAGAAGTTGTAATGTAATGTATGATGAAGAAACATTTGCTACAATCTACTCTATAGTATGTACTTCACTGTGTGCTAATGGCTTCTCTTTTATGTACGCTTTATTGGTAAAAGTCAAGCAATGTGAAATACTAAAGAAAAAAAATCATGTTATGATATCAAACTTATAATTTGCATTGTTCTTATGGATTTTTTGCAGAATTCTTTTAGTGACATCCCAGGGGTATCGAAATGATAAAGACGATGAACCTACACTGGAGCGTATTAGTGGTCAAATTTTGAGCACATCAGCTAATGAAGAATACATGCATTAATCTCCAGCTGGTTGTCTGGAGTCCATGATCAGTATTGTAATTCTTGGTCCCAGTTAACAACCTAGCGACTTTAATGCACAAAAACATCATTTCATCTACTCTTTGACTTGGAGACACTTTTGGAGAACGTGTATATATTTGTGGAAAGGTCAGTGTACTTTAAGCCTTAAAATTCCAATAGCTGAATACGTAGCAAACATCTCAGTCAGAAGCTTGGTACTTACCATTACCAGCTGGAAATTAATGCATTTATTTTTCTTGGTGATGTTGCGGTTCAAAAATCTTTAAACTTCAAAAATTCTGTAAGAAATCATAATATAAAAACAGAAAACAATACAAAAACTATTATGATATATATTATGATTTCTCGCAGGTATTTTTGTGGAGATGGGATCTGGAAAACATTTGGCTGAGTTCTCAACATCAATACTATAAGAAAATGCAATGCATTAATTTCCAGCTGGTTGATGGGAGACACAATACTGATATTTTGTATTGGTCCCTAACAACCTAGCGATTTTTTTGCATAGAGAGTCATCACATACATTTTCATCAAGAAACCATTGGCCAAATTCCCTTCAGGTTTTTCTACATCTTCTAGACGACTTTCTTGGCGGACTCAGGATCAAATAGGCTAAGTATACATATTGTTTTATTATATTGCTCTCATTTAAGATCTCTAAACATATTGGAAGATAAACTAATTGACCATAAATAAGTCAATTCTGTGGAGACCTTTTGACTTGTTTAGTATCCTTTTAGCACAACGATGGACAAAACTTATTGCTATATTACATCTTTATCATCAAAACATACGACGTGCAGCTACTACTGCATTAGCCTTGTTGTTGTTGTCAACTAACTCAGCATATACAACTATCAAGATGTCTATTGCAAGTTGCATGCAGTTAATTTTGTTGTAGTATTGTACTAAAAGTATTTTCTGTTTTATATATATATGTATCACAATGTAAACAGTAAACAAACTGGAGAAATGTAGCAATAAGCCTTTAGTATTTGAGAAAAACTGTCACAAAACAGCCGCACCCAACTTGTTTATATGATCATCAGTGAAAAGTTATAGTAAGACATGGTCCTTCTTGTTCTGTATACTTATATTGAACAACATTTTGTTCGTTCTAAGAAAGCACGAAAAAAACTCTCTCGCTTTCTCTTTACAAAAACTACTCAACTTTCATCTATCCTCACTTACCAAATCTCACAAACCATTTTCCCTTCGTTTTACTCTGTCTCCAAGAAAAGAAGGTTGCACGTATAGAAAAAACTTGACATTTTCAACAATAGCAACATATGGATCCAACTTTCAACTCTACACAATCGTATCGTACATAAACGAAAAGAAGAAGAAAACACATTTTGCAGTTTAGGAAAAATATACCTTCATATATTTATGTAATGTAGAGATATGTTGTTGTTGAAGAGAAAAAACCTATCCAAAACATATCAAACAACTTTGTGTGTAACATGATATATATATTATGTAAGGTAGCTTATAAGTAAAGTTTTGTGGCACAAGTCATTACAGTAGTAGCGTTCTGTAGAGAGAGAAAAAACTTGCGTCATAGGCATATAGAAGGAATATATATGGTGTACTTTAAATTGCTCTACATGTACCTAGAGAATTGTAGAGAGAGAGAGAGTTTGCTTACTAGATATCGTTTACTACGTTTTAGCCTAAAGCCACTGGACGTGATATGAAAATTGTGGTTTACAAAGACTACTTACTACTACTACCTATTCGAATCAGTTTAAATAATAAATAACATATTATTAGAGAGCAACTGCTCTTCTACATATAAAGCGTAGATATAGATATTCTAGAGATCTACTTTACCACAATACATAAAACAAAATTTTTTGCAAGTCGGCAAAATAATATTAAACTACAACCTACTTTCTCTTTACGTCTTCTCTTTCACTTCATTTGCAACAATTTCTAAAAGTTAATTTTAGTCTTAATAACTTTGCTTCCAATGAGCACGTCTACAACTAAAGAAGAGAGGCTCAAGTGTTTTGACTCAAAATAGTGATTATACTTAAAATAATTTCAAAAATGTATAGATTCAGATTCTAAAATTATGTCAAATGTTGATTGAGAAAAATAAAAGTTAAAAGAAACCTGAAGAATATCTCTCAGTTCAAAATTTTAGTTCTCAAAATCAAAATTTGAAACTGAAAATAAAGTTATATACTCTTGAGTTTTGTATGGTCTTCATTAAACTCTCATTTCAAACAACCTGAGCCTCTCTTCATGAATGTAGGTTATAAATGAGAATAGTATAGTATGTAGTTTGCGCTCATTTAAAATATCATTTGAGTAATTTTAGCTTCTTTCTTGCCTATATGTCTCGACTAGGTTTGTCTACTCCAATGACAAGCGCTCGTAATCCTTATTATATATTGCGTGTACAATGGTTGGGAAATGTCACTTTAAATTCCTCTGTTTAATGTAACATAACACTAAAGTGAAGAGCTCACGTTTCTCATCATTCCACACACAGGCCACTATGTACGACGACTCTTGCTTCCATAATGTGTTACATATTACATTACTACTTGAGAGAGTAAGTAGTTTTCTACTACTACTATATAACTATACACTAGAACTAAAGCTCCTTTTCTTCTTACCATTTTACCAAGAGAGTCAAATGAGTTTCTCTCTCTCTCACTTTCTCTTCTCATATCTTTCACTCATGACGAGATGCCATTTTCTTCTTGTCTGGTAACATACGGCACACTACTCTTTTCTCCACTAATGTGTTTTTGTTCCATTCGTTTCTCTTCTCTCTCTGACTTGTCTTCAGCTTCTCACATTTCATCTCGCTAATCTAATTAAACTTGACTTTTCTCACACCGAAAAATCCTTAATTTCTTCATAAAGGATTATACATTAAGAAGACGAGAGAGAGAGAGAAAACTAAGAAATGAAAGCAGAGAAAAGACATGATGCATCTGGCTGTTAAAGAGAATCTAAGAGTATAATGAAGAATTTCTTACTTTCTCATTTCTACTTATACAAAACGAGTCAACCATACTTTTTCTTCTTGTATAAAGACTCGAGAAGGAAGAAAGTGTTAGACATGGATGACGTGACGTTTTGTATATCATTTTAAATCCAAAGAAGCGTAAAGTTTGTCGATCGAGTTTAATATGTAAGTAGCTTCTACATAAAAATAGAAAAGAAGTTTTGTCATTTCAACTCATAACTCTTTTTTTCTCTTTCTCATGTTTCTGGCTTAGTAGTCACACTAACCAAAAAGTAGTAATGGGAATACAATATTACAATGAAAGCCAAACCACAAATTCCATCGAGCAGTTTTTCAGCTACAACTATTTTGACTTGTCACACACTAAGAGAGAAAGTTGTCGTATATATATATATTTGAACAATGTTTTCTTTCTAAACTTACATTTACCTTCTGCTCTTGGAAATGTAGAGAGAGAGAGAAAGAGAAAGCTACGTGAAAGTAAACAATAGAGAGAAGCAATTTATAACATGACTGTTAGTACTACTATGGACAGAAAATATATTACTTGGTAAAGCTATCGAGAAGAAGTAGAGGAAAGAAGAAAATGTAGCATTACAAAACACTCTTTTCCTTCTCTATTGCCGAGGAAAACGACAGTAATTGCAAACCGCTTTGTGAAACTGAATAAATACAGTTAAAAGTGGAAAGAGAGTTCTTATTCTTACGTAAAATATAAAAGGTTTGTGTGTCTAACTATATATATATATAGCTAACGGCTAGATGTGTCAGGTTGGATACACTAAACTTAAATATAACTCCTTAGTAGTAGTAATACTAAAGAATAAGCAGCAGACGACACAAGAAGAGGAGTACTATCATAAAACAAGTTCATGATGAAAATTTTCCCGTCTTACTTTTCTCATTTAGTATGCAGGGACAACTTGGTATAAGCTACAACCATTCTCTTTCTAGTTATAATGCTACTTAGCTCTTTAGTAGAGAAAAAGAGCTAGTTTTCTTTCTCTCTTCCTTTGAATTCAAATTACATACTCTATGTAGAAAAAAGTAAGAAAAAAAGTTCTCTCTTACACTTGGCTACATAATACTAAATCGAGGAGCTCTACTATTTTTAACTTTCTCTCTCGACTTTCTTTGCTTGAGTATATTCAAGGATACGACATACAAATGTGTCTTTGCAGCCTGGTTTCATCTTGTCATAAGACATTGGTGCACACATAAAAATGCTCTGTGGTGTATAAGCTCAACTCTACGCTTTAAATGTCGTTTTTTTCTCTTTTTTTCTTAGAAATCTTCACAACTACAAAAAAGCCTTGAAGTCACTATACTTTCTTTTAACCACGTAGCACACGTAGAAAAAGATACATATATTCTAATGAGTCAACTTTCATATATGAGCTAGTGTTTCTCTTCTCGGTCAGGAAAAGATATGAAGTACGGCCCACACTAGTATTTTATGTAGGAAAATTTTGAGGTACATTTTAATATATTAGTAAAGAAATCATAGAAGTCTATGTAAATACTTTTAGTAACTCTATATATAGCAGCGTACAACTGCTGAGTAGACAAGTCACGACAGCTCTTTCTCTCTAACCATGTCTCTGATGACATGCATATTCATGGATTTTAAGCAATTCATATTATGCCAACTTAATATTATATTCCGTATTTGTTCTCACAAAATCCATTTTGACATTGTGTAGCACACACACAGAGAGAGAGTATTCATTAGACTGTGAGAACCCAGAGAGAGAGCAATGAGAGTAAGATATGCTAATCTAAATACTACTCACATTGTACTACTCATGCAGAAAACTTTCTATATGTATTAGCATTAGTTCAACCAAGTCCTTGTATCCTGTCATCTTGACTTGGTTCACGCCACAAAGCTTTTTTGATTCTCTATACTAGCATAATACACAACAAATATATTTATTGCAGGCTTAGTACTCTTTTTAGTATATATATATAAGTATATCGTGCTTCTTGAAGAGAAAATATATGAGTATGTCCTAATAACGTCCAAATTTTCCACTCCCACAATATACTTTTAGATATAAAGTGACGATGAATGAGGGCAGGAAAGTAAGAGAGAGAGAGTGAAAGTAGCAAAGAAATGGTAATAGCACGTAGTGACACTATATATGTAATATAAGAAAAGCTAGAGTAACATGCAGTGAGGCAGTCAACACTTCTCAATCCTTCCGTTTCCCATATTATTTCCTGAGTAAGCGAAACAACCTCTTTTTCAAGAAAATTCTTAGTTCCAAGCTTTCACTTTCTCTGGAAGATCAATATGCGTTTCTCTCTTCAACTCTATAGTATTTTTATGCATGGTGGTGAAAGCAGATTGGATACATAGTCTCTCTCTCTATTTTCTCCTCCATCATATATATATATATATATATCGTTAGAAGACGAAAAAGAGAAGAGCTGATGGTAGTTATAATAGAAGACTAACGTCATATTTTTGACACTCTCTCATGTGGAGCTCTATACAGCTTATTCTTCACGACAGTGCACACAAGTGTCATTCTGCCACTAGTTTTTAGTCATAATGAAACTCTTCAGATGACTAGAGAGAGCATCCAAACCAAACCACTGAGGAGCAAGTGACAAAGTATAAAATAAATCCAAACTGAAACCATTCTCAATCATCACATATATATGCATATACACAAAATGAAAGTTATAGAAGTAAATTCTAGAGAGATACTTTTTTCTAAAGTCTAAAAAGTCTAAAAAAAGCTCTTGAGCCGTCGTCTATAAGTTTGAGTTTGCAATGTTCACTTAAAATGCAATATATTATCTCTCTAACTCGTTTTCTTACTTACATTTTTAGTACGGATATTATGCGTTTCAAATATAAAAAACTTTGAGCTCCTACTACATTCCATATAAGAAAAAAGCTTTTGCAGGACCAATTTGCATAGAAAGTACTTCTGAAAGCAACAGAGCTTAGGTATCATGAGCACAAAATCTATTGACAAAGTTGTCTTTCTCAGAGCGAAAGAGAGAAGAGTAAAGGAGAAAGAAGAGAGAGAGAGACTGTAGAATTTGATCCAAAATACTAGTATACTAAATATACGGTAATGGTTTACTGAGATGTTGTCTATCGCTCTAGTATATGTATATTTTCTATAATATTGTACTACAACAACCAAACCAATATCAAACTTAGCAGTATTCGAATTTTGCATATACAATGCATATCTATGCAATTAGACTATACTTTAACAATATCTCCATCGTTAGTAAAAGTACAGCTATATAATACTTTGAGAGAGAGAATTTTCTCTACTATAGTTCTCAATATAATACTTATATCGCCAAAGTACAATATACAATAGATTGTACTATAAAGTAAGCCCATCAATGAGAAAATTGAGCTGGAAGAAATTGTATATAGAAGAAGCTTTCACTCTTCTAGTCTTCTCGTTCGACACAGCACAACAAGGAAGAATAAAAGGAATGCTCAACGGATGTTATCAAAGGTGGTGTGAGACGAGTGAAGTGAATACTAACAAGAATATCTATCTGTATGTATATATGTTGGTGTAGAGAGAATGTAGAGAATTCTGTGTGTCTCTTGCTCATTTAAATAATTTATACTAGCAGCTATGTAAGACTCAAAATGATAAAATGTAGAACCAATAGTATATTGTATAAAGTATTACTGCTTGTTGTTGTTACTAAGCATATTCTATATGATCTGTTGCAGTCTAATCAAGACCAAAGGAATATAAATGTAGAACAAGAGAAAATTTTACACTATATACTTCAAATATAGGACCTTTCCCCGCAGGTTTGTTTTTCCTATGTAAAGATCATTTATAGATGTATAAGAAGAGTAAGTAAGAGAGAGCTTAGTTTAGAGTTGGTTGAAGAAATCGTTAGAGTTTAATGTAGTAGCAGTGGCACGGCCATTATTCACAGTCATCCAAATTACCCTTATTATATACATACCTACACACTTTCTTCCTTTTCCTTGCGTACACATCACCTTTATATTCTATAGTGCTTTTCTCTCCATCACAATTTGTGTTTCAAATATTTTCTTTGCTATTAGCACAGAGACTTTCACTCACTGGCTTTCTCTCGTTTGTCTATGTTTAACTAAATGTATAAAAAAATATCTGAAATAAAGACGAAGTTTTTTGATTGAACCAACCTAACCTTAACCATTTCTTATTCATTAGCACTCATCAATATTTTTTTTAAATGACAACAAAAAACTTTGAAAAATTGCCAGACAACTCATTAGCAAAGACAGCATTACCAGTCACTAATGTATAAAAGCATCTGGAGTCCTAAATCTACTTTTTTTCAGAAGCAAACTTCATTTGGCCACAAATAAAAAGAAAAAGAATGACAGAATAAAAAGAAACTGTTGAGCTACGAGACATGATGGCAGGGCGTTCAAGAACTCTATGTACTATTTTTCTTTTTTATTCTTTTGTCCTTTTCTGGAAAATAAAATGTCTCTCTTGGGAAAGAATAGAAAATAGTGAGAGCAAAGAAAGTACATCAGCACCAGCAGCAGGTCACTCGTTTACTTCATCATCCACTTTCTCTCTTTCTCTCTTTTATACATACAATTTCTCTATTGCCACAACTCTTCTGTTCACTATAACAAAAAGATTCCAGGTTGATATGTGTACACATTTACGTCTCTCTTCATACAAAAGGTATTGTACGACACTCTCTCACGTGGCTAGAATACAATAAAATGCTCTTAGCTCTTCAACATACAAAACCTAGTAGATGAGAGAAAGAGAAAGAAGAGATATCATTTGATGTACTTTACAAAATAAATATGATGAGTATCTTGTGTGCAATGGATATATTTAATTTCTTCTTCTCCCTATTATATTATTTCTTCATGCAGGAAGTTAACTTTCTTATCACCAAATTACAATCAATAGTACGAGAGAGACGACGATCAACTAAAAACTTCATATGTGTAATAAAAGCTCCTTATAATTTATTCAATTGAATCTGAAGAAATAACTCTGCAAGGTACTATAACAAAGTGAAAAGAAGTTTGGAGAAGTAAATGCTAACTCTCTCTCTATATACTCTTTACTAATTATCTATCGATCAAACAAGCCAAGAGTATGTAGCGTAATTGCTTTCCTTCTTCTACAATATTAGTGTCACTTCAATTTCTTCAGTCCTCATCAGTCACATTGTAACCTTAACACACACGACTCGCATTTACACCAAAATCTGAGTGAGTAAATGATGGTAAGTAAGAAAAGTCTTAAGATGAGCTAATGAGGTTCTTTCAACTCGACTAAAGTTGGACTAACATTTCCTACCTCACTATATATAGTATATAGAAGTGAACTTTAGAGAAATATTATTATCCCTCTCTCATGACTTTAGTAGACATGAAAGATAATCAACACGCACTCTATATACTCTTCATCAACTTGCAGCCAATGACAAATGAAACAAAAGTCGACTCACTCAACCAAGACAAAAGTATTTGAAAGGTTAATTGCATTATCATTTATTATCTGTATATAACAATAGAGTTTAAAAGTTCAGTGAAAATAAATGTGTTGGTGGTTCTGCATCTAATAAAGCAAATGTCATTACATATCTGACCAAATAGTCAGCAATTTGCAATTTTGGCAAAAGCATTAATCCATTCTGTTTGAGAGTTAGACCAAAATCAAATCCATTTTTAGAGGTGGCAACAACCTCGTTAGTTAGAAAATCAGTGGAAGAAAAAAAAACACTCACATTAGTCATTATATTTTACTACTATAGAAAAAGAGCTGACTATTGCATGTGAACACTTCACTTTTTCTCTCTTTCAAATATGTAGACTAGACTGGACTACGCCCATCTCATCATTTGATTTGTAAGTAGACTCTATATTTCACAGAAGATAGGCTATTTTTTGCTTTTAGATGCATGCAACAGTAACATCGTTTCTCAAATTTGGTTTTCTCTTTTCTCTATATATGCTTTACTTTACTGCTGGCCGACGATATCTAACTCTGAAATCTTACTAACCTCATGATACAACCATTCATCACACGTAGCCAACATATTACATAGGAAAGAGAGAAAGAGTTTTTTCATAGTTTCGAAGACTATATAAAAGCTGACCATTGGCCTGATAGGATGATAAGTATTTATATATTAGAAAAAAACCTATTTTGAGCACAAGGAGCCACCGTATTTCACTCCAAGTGGAAGTTTATAGGTGTGCAACTTTTTATTAGCTCAAAGTATTTCCTTTCCCTTCAGAGAGAGAGAGAAAGTCTATTGCAAAAAATCTCATAAGGTCAGGAAGTCTTTTTATAGTTAACTCCATAGCTTTTTTGCTCAGACAGTTTTTTCTACTTTGGCTCTAACTTGACTACTCTTATTCATTCTCACTATCGCTTGACTCTCTGCAGAGATGACTGCAGTATAAAAAGAAGTAGAATTTTCTTCTTCTTCTTCTTGGGACTTAAATTCATCTATCTTGTAGCATAGAGAGACATCAATCCACACTTGAAGAGAAACATTCTTTTTTCTCTCCTTTATTCATATATGAGGAAAGCAAAGAGAGCAGAAACTAATGATTATACAGCACCAGAGAGAGATAAACTCAAGTAAAATCTTGATTCTACTTACATAACTTTTTTTTCCTTTTATATGTATAGTTTCTATATTATTAGACAAGAGAGAAAAGCATGCCGTCATTTTTGTCCAAAAAAGTGAAGCTAGCCAAAGAAAAAATTTCTATGTAAGGTAACTAAGTTGAACTAAACACGAGAGAGAAAGTCTGAAAGGCACTTGATCAAAGTCCCACAAGTAGAAAGTTTTTTTTGCGCTGTCTTTGCTTTACACTACTATAAGAGAGAGCGAGATGAATATTTCCAATGTTGAAAAGTGATGGCCAAAAGAAAAATTATGAACCAAAAGCTTCACTAAATTTACTCTGCTTTTGTATAAATGATGGCACCGTCCTCTCTCTCATCTCTCTCTACAGACTTTGTATAATGTGAGTATTATTAGATGACTTTTACGTGAAGGTAGAAAAAAGAGAGAGAAATAGAAGAAAAGATGCATGACTTGCTTTTGCTTTCAAGACTTTTTCATTTCTTCTATGATAGAAAGTTCTATCATCTCTCTATTTGTATAATACGGCAAATCAGAAAAGACGACACTGAAACGGAAACTCATCGAATATAGAAGAAGTTAAGAAAAACTTTTTCTTTACTTAGTCGAATATCCTTTTGTACGTGTAAAAGAAGAGAAAGTCATCGTTGATTTTTTTCTTGTTCATCTCTTGGAAGATATTTTTTATACTTTTTTGGCTCAGATCTTTCTGAGTATATATATATATATGTATTTTTACTATAAGAACTCTCAACACTTTTATTATATTGCCTTGTGGTTTCTCATTTCATTTCTTTCGCTTAATCGACTTGGACGACTCATCTAATATATTTTAGCTTGGATAAATTATTACTTTTGGGATTTCAAATGAAAAAATAGCCAGTCAAGATAAAAAAATAGTTGCAACTAGTTGTGGTCTTTTTAATGCATTAATAATTATATACAAGCTATAGATGAGTTAATATATATATATACTTCCACACTACTTTTCTATCCACAAAATCTTGTACAATAACACTGGGGAAGCTAAATCTGCATAACATGTTTATCTTGCAAAGCAACTTTTTTCCATGTATATTTAGGCTTAGCCATTTGGAACAGGATAAAGTATTTTGTCAGTGTATTCAACATTTTTCACCGTTATATGCTTAGCTTCTTATCTCTTTTTCTCTAGCTCTCTGTTCTCTCTCAAGCCATTGTTTCAACTAAGAGAAAACTCTGTTAGTAATATTATTATCTGAACCCAAAAGTAAAGTCTACTTTGTCTTGGTATTCATTTAATATAATACAAAGTTACGATATGAGAGAAGAAGAAAAAGTCACTACACTATCTCATTTCACCAAGTTTTGCATAGAGCAAAGTATACAGTAGCTTAGATATTCAAATATGAAAATATATTAACTTTTATATCATGTGTAAGAAGAGAGAATTAGGAAGTTGAGTCTCTCTACTATAGTATTATAGTTTTAGGTCACGACATATACACAGTAGAATATATATAGAGAGAGAAGAATCTTTAAGGATTTTTTAGTACAGATCGTATTTCAGTGTTGGCCTTCTAGTGTTATCTTCTTTTCTACTGACATCCTCGATGTAATCCTACTACATTTCTTTTTTCTCTCTTATATATTATGTAGCTCATAGAAAAAAAGTAACGATGTATGTTATCATACATAATACTATAGTACATGTAGTATAATATGAAATACTACAGTGTGAAAATGTGGGATGAAAAACCTTCTTGTTATGGCATAAGCTTGTCTCACGAGTGACGACGGTGAAAGTTGAAAAACAAAATCTCTACTACATATATAATGTCAGCTCAAGTTTTTTTTTCCTACAAGAACCAAATAGGAATAAACAACTAGCAAAAAAAAGTTCCAAGTGAAAAATATTCTGCACTTTACACGTCAACATACAAAACAATAGTTTGAGATTCTATACAGATTCTATATAGTAGATACTTAGTCGTGTTCTAAAAAAGTCGAAAGCTCTTGAATCAATAAAACTACATTATACGATTATACCAAGTGGAAAGAAAAGCAAGAAAAGTGCCGCTCTACAAGAGTTTCTACTTCTTATCCTTAAAACTAACAATAGTTAGCGAAAAGGCAAAATGTATTTTGTAAACATACAACATTCATGTTATATTATAGAAAGAAGGTGAAAAGAACAACTTTCATTTTAAAACTAGTGTATGTGAGAGAGAGAAAGTAAACACACGCGCATATATATATCTTTCTTTTGACATTTATTTTATTTTTCGTGTTTTCTACTTTTCTATGTACATTTCTACAACTGTGAGTCCTAAAGAAAACTACTTTCGTTTCTTCGTTAGTGAATCCTTATATTCTGTCATCGTCAGGAACGAAGAGAGATAAGACAGTGTTGCTTCGTCTCGTCTTCAGCATCCTAATTTACGCTTGAGTTACCAAGTTAAAATGGATTAAATAGACTTGATTATCTTTCAAGAGAAGAAAAGTACCTTAGAATACACACTGATTTCACTAGGGTATTCTTCTCTCTCTTTTCTTTCAAGTTTATATACACTATATGTTGCTTTCTTGCATGTTGTAGAGAGTAAAAAAGACTCTTACTTTTCTCTCTTATGTACACTACTCAAATGTACATACATAGTTTTATATTAGTTAGACACTATTATGCTACATCTTCTCAAACGACCTAAACATGTTGAAAGTATCTGTCTAAAGAGAGAAAGAAAGAGAGAGAGAGAGTGAACACATTTTACTTACTTAAACTTTCACCTATTCGTTTGTAAGAGGACGACATATCTCTTCAACTTTCTCTCTCTTACTTTCATCACTACTACTACTTAAGAGAAAAGAAAAAGAAACTTTTTCATTTTGAAACTCATTAGCACATTCTTGCAGAAAAAACTACTACGTGTTTCAAGTACAAAATGCACACACACACACCAACAAGAAGAAAAAAGTACTCTCAACTCTGTACACTTTTTGTTGTTGTATATTATTGTATAGAAGATGCAGAGAGCTTTTTCGTCTGAAATCAATAGGCTTTATATGTATAAACTACTTATTTACAAAAAAACTCATATAAATTCACATACATCACTTTTTCAGTAGAGACGAGAGAGAAAAAGAGTTCGGAGCCAGAGGCAATAGATTTTATTTGAAGAAGCTTGTAAGAAAGTTTTTAGGAGCAACTTGAAATAGAAACCAATTTTGTTACAAAAAGTATGTAGTAGTAGTATAGTATACGCATAGAGCGGAATTCTTTCGTGCTCGACAACAAGAAAAACTAACAGTAATAATACTTTTTCTATATATACTATACACTTTGTTCGCATAATGATGTTTAGGTATTACATACAGAGAAGTGTGGCTTGTATATAAATATACACATTCGCCGGAATAGTCGTTATGTTTTCTCTCTCTCTTTTACTTACTACTACTTTCACTCTCGTTTCTCTTTTGTACAATACTAACAAACATCGATCAATTACGTAGACATGTACTCTCTTCTACGACGACTATTTACACCGCATTACATCACACTACTATACATACTACTATATGTCGTAACTTAATTTGTATATGGAGTCTAATGTAATCAATACAACTACTAGTTATTTGGTTACACTAGTTTTTTTCTACTGTATACTAAACTGAATCTCAGGTTTGTATATAGGTACACATTGAACTAATATAAAAGCAAGTTATTGTAACAGAATCATTATCTCCAAAACCACTGCTGTGTCATATACTCACACAAAATATTATAGAGTAAGATATACTAGAGACAGAGAGAGAAGACTCCCTGTGTTGCTTGTACTTTGAGATAACCTCAATATTTTACCTTGCATTTATATGCCTCACTCACCGCTAGCTACTAACATGGAAAGTAGAAACTACCAATATTTGCCTTGCAATTAATTTAATATCGTCGGGACTTGACTCCATTAGCACCAGTTTTTTACACGCACCAACTTTTTATATCAACTCAACTCATGCTGATACTTATATATATATAGAGAGAGACTGTAGCTTCTCTGTTTCACCTTACTCAAAACAAAGTTTTTTTGTATTAAATGTGACGAGTGTTATTTTCTGTTGAAAAAGTATTATTTGTTTGACATGGTTTTGTGTCTTTTTTCAAATAAGTAAAAATTATGGGACGCCATATCAAATGAAAAGCTAACAAAGATAAATAGAATTGTGTTTGTCACCGTCTATTAAAGAATCCCATCTCTCTCTCTCTCAGTACTTGAGCTACTTTGTACAACTGCCATTAAGAAGACGAATAAGTCTATAAAAGCTGATATAGACAGACGACACCACATATATATCTTCTCAATACAAAACAATATCTCGTCATATGTGTCTTAGATAGAAAGTGAGAGAGAGAGAGAAGAGATGTAGGTATTTCTGACAAGATAAGTTGAAAGTATATAAAGCCATAACAAAAGGTTAAATGAATACTCGCACCAATCTTTTCTCATTTATACCTTTGATTCTTATGTCTTGTCCTTTTTCCGTCTACTTTTGTGTCACCTATTGAATTAGGCTCATTCACTTGCCCATTTGTTTCCGTTTCTTTTGTGATGTTCTATGTATGTATATACACATCAATTTACTCTTTAGTTATAGAGATATAGAACATCAAAGTTTTCCTGCAAGCAAGCAATGATGTGAAGTTTCCGAAACAAGTGAGCATGCATTGACTTTATCTTCATTTAGACTTAATAAATTGTCCTACTATAATAACATTTCTCTCTCATCCGTTTGATGAATTCTAGTTGTGAAATCAAAACAAGAGAAAGTTTTAAGAATACTGTTAAATATTTAATGACTCTGCTTTCTCTGTTATTTTATATTTACGCTCAAATTCAGTAGGCATTTACTTACTGTATTGTAGATAAAATATAGAGTCTAAAGTACACAAGAATAAAAGTAATAGAAAGTCTGATGAAGGAAGATTTCATCAACAACAACGATGATGATGCTGCACAATTACCATTTTAGAAAGTAAAGTAAAGATGAGCAGTAGCGTAGATACGTATATACAACCACTGGAAATGTCCTTTGACAACTATACATATAGAGATATAACAACAACGAGCAGAGTAGACTATATGTACCACAATTTCAAATTCCAAACTGAATAAACAAAGTTAGCATTCAATACAAATACACAAACTTTGTTCTGCTTTAGATTAGCTTCGACTTTCTCTTATGAAGAAAGCTCTTGTTGTGTACATTCTCCCACGACCATCTACGGTTCTTATCATCATAGGACTTTATGCTGCATTCTATATAGTAGAATGGCACTTTCACTCCGTCACGGGATTTGGTCACAATTCTCTCACAATATATAAATATATACACACATTTTGTTGTGTCTGTGACAAACGAAAGCAATGACATAACATAGCGACACGCCGAAAATCCACTTCCTTGAAGACTTGTCTTTTCTTTTCTCCCCTTAGGATTTTAGAAAACAACTTTTCATTTATACAAACTACACATGTTGTTCATCTATATATAAAGAAAGTGCTATATGAAGATTTTATTGAATTGTCAGTTTGTCTTTCCTGAAAAACAACTTTACAAAGTTCAATTCCAATTTCAATGTGTCATGTGTTAAACCTGGAAATGAAATTAAAATGACTTTCATCACTCAAACACATGGAACAATGTTACTTTATACAGGAAACTCACTTAAGAGAAAGCATATGCTCACAAATATTATTTGTGATATGGTATAGTAATTTTTCTTCGTTTTGACATGTATAGTATTTGTAGTATAGTATAGTAATACATAAAGTCTATATAGAGAGAAAAAAATGAAAAACTACAATTTTTTCCTGATTAGAGCTGACATACAAAAGTCTCTCTCTTTTTACAACGTAGCAAAAGTGTAATGTTTCATGTAACAATATAATGGAACACATAAGAAGCGGAACTTTACTATCTTATATTACTGTTACAGCTTTTTTCTCACAGCATGAGTCTCTCGTGTTGTAGTTATTGTAGATATGCAGTGAAAGAGAAAAAAGTGCAAGCTATAGGATTAGTATAGACGTTATATGTAAGTTATGTTAGCTAATAGCTTCAAGTTTATTATTCGTTTCCTTCTCTTTCTTGTATATAAAAGATTTAGTACACCAAACAACAATCTATACATGAACTAAAGTTGTATATATTCTTGAATCTAAGAAAATGAAAGAAGGGAAAAGCTCCAAAGAAATAATCCATATATATACACTTTTTCTTCACAGTATGCGTTTCTTTCTTCAGTAGTGGTAACATATATGTATACACTATTGATTCAAACAAACAAGAAGTCATAGGCCACAAGAACAATAAAGAAATATACTGACTGAGCCAAAGAAAGCATCAAATATCCCGTGTATATATATAGTAGCAAAAAAGGCGGATCGAGAACTTGGCAAGCAATCGTTTTGACCTGTCACATAAGAAAGAGAAAGTCAACGAGTTTTCAAAAGTTGTCAAAAGGTCATAAGAAATTGTGACATCTTTTTGAATTCATAATTGCTGTATCTGCAATTTTTTTAAATGTTCATTCAACAGTAATTGCATACTTATTCAGATCAATATAAGCATTTTAGATTTAGTTACGCTCAATATTGAGTATCAGTGACGCAAATTCAGTCAACCGGATGATACAATGAAATCCCATAAGATTTTTTTCCAAAACGACAGAAACAATTTTCCTGCTTGCTTCTTGGAATAATGCATCTCTATGTCAGTTTATTTCACCTTTACTTGGCTGCAAATGAAATTTTTTAGTGACACAAAAAGGCACAGAGTTGTATGTTGGACAAAAAAGTTTGTAAAAGATGACATCTTTAGCAACTGAAAACTTTTTTCTTATGATTCATGACTTCATTAAGTGTTCTGCACTACTAGCAATTTTTCTACTACACTACGTGTTTCAGGGAGCACATATGTATGTATGTATGTACGAGTCTTTTTTCAAATCTTACTGTCCTTGGGTCAAGTAATAATTTTTTCTGTGCTTTTATTAGAAACTGCAGAGAAAGAACTTTTTCAAGTATTAAGTGGAGCAAGTTAAAACTTTTTCATCTTGAATCTCTCTTTCTAGTCTTATGTAATGTTTTATACTTACTGTAGATTTTTAGATTATATTAATTGGAAAGTCGACGTTTAAATCGTAAACAAAGGTAAGTAAAAAAGAGAAAGTAGTAATGACAGAAAGATTGAAATCAACTATACATCCTGAATACACAAAAGCAATGTAATGACATCCTTTTGTACTACAGAAGACGCAGCCAAATTACATGTTATGCTTTCTCTTTCTTTCATTCATTTCATCAAGATTATACAGAAAGAGGACGTGATGTCTTTTTCTAACAACCAACAGTGTACTCAAATCTCAATTTAGAAGATCAGGTCTCGGTTATTCTTCTTCTAAGAGTTTTGTTCAATGTGTATTATGTAAGGTATTTTTCTAATATTAGATGTCAATAGAATTTTAAGAGAAAAGAATGCTTGTTTTGGGTCTATAAAAATAAAAGTTCATAAAATGTGTTAAAATGCTTCCAAGCTCCAAGTTCTTCTTTGTGAATAACATTATTTTCATGCATCATTTCTTCGTTGTCGTTTCTCCAATAAAAATGTCACTACATCATCAACTCGGATTGTAATTAGTTATCCTGCAAAACAATTAAATTCCAATTATAAAATGAAAACATTAAAGTTACACATTAGTACATTTTTGTTAGTGAATGTACAAAAGATAACGAGATATTGCACTATAATAGAAACTGATTACGTAACAATTACGTAACAGTCAGAGTACAATACCCAGAGATCTTTTCAATTTAATTTTGGAAGAATTTTTATGTTAAGCAATCGAAAACTCTGATTGAAACACTTAATGCAAACTTCCGTATTTTGTAATAAAAATATTACTTTTTAAAATGTATCATAAAAATATCAAATAAAATCAAGAACTTTACCTTTTAAGTGAAATGAAAATCAAAATATAAAGAGTGTGTTTGCTACACTCTTTTTTTGTTTTCAAAATTCTGAAAAAAGTAATTAAAAACAAAAAAAGTTCATTTTATTTGATTTTTTGACGTTCTCTCTGAAACGTTATCTTTTTATGATTTGTTGAAGAAACCGCTCTCTACCTCGCTCCATTGAATGTAAACATTCATCAGCTGACTTGAGCTGAGAAACTACGACGTTTTTGTTTTGCTGTTCATTCTGAACGAAAAAGAAAAATTGTTCTCCCTAAAAAAAGATTTTTTGACAAGAAAACTAAAGGACAGGTAAGAATTTTTATAATTTTATTAACTAGTTTTGTTGCCAGCCTTTCATACATAGTTTATTTCGATACAAAATTTAGATAGAAGTGCATAAATTGGACTTTGAGTTTGAGTGTCTTTGAGAAAACAAAAACGTTTCAGATCGATTTTGTTGTCATAAATCATAACTGTGCTAAGAATACTCTATATTTTCCACATTATTTAGAAATATTTCATGGTTGATGTCTTTTTTTGTCAACGGACAATTGTTTGTATTTAACTATTAATTAGCTTCATCACAAAGCATTGACATAGTTTATTTTTGAGACATTACTTTCCAGTATTCAATATTGGCATACTAACTAAATATATGACTCACATCAGATCCTGATGACCCTACAAATTAAAATAATTAGCACATATAGTTTTTTTGTATGTAAATAATAATAACAAAGGTCATATATTTATGACTAAGCAATGGTACAGCTTCCTTTTCATTGCAAAAAAAACTTACAATCTCATAGTCAGGTGAGTATGAGTCATACAAACATTAAATTATCTCTCAAGAGTAGTTATATTATATGCTCTTGCTTGAGGGATAGGGGATTTATATAAAATCAACTTTTTTCCTTGTAGATATAGTACATTGTAGTGAACCTACATGACAGAGCAATTTTACATCATATTCAGAAATGTATGTAAAACGTTATTGTAAAGCTATGAATTGAATGTTGGAGATGCATCTAGAATCTGGAAGTTGTAGTGACGGTGCATTTTTGTTGGGTCATAAATACGACATTCATAACTGTTTGTTGTCTCATTCTACGATCGTCATTCGTCCGATCAACATCGAAAAAGTTTCTCTATTATTATTATAATAATTACAGTGTTGTTTCAATAAGTGAATTTTGTTATTTTTGTTCCAGATTCAATTATTATATTTGACGTATTAATACTTGAAAAAAATATTATCATGGATTTTGGAGTTTTTGGAGATGGAAATGATGGAAATCGTAGTACTAATAATAATGGTACTCCTCAACAACAACAACAACAACCTCCTCCACAAGGAAATGGAAATATTGGAAGACCTGAACCTATGATTATGCATAATATTCCTCATATTGGAGTGGAATGTGATGCTTGTAATCAAGATGTTAGAGGATTTCGTTATAAATGTGTCACTTGTCCAGATTATGACTTGTGCTCTACATGTGAACGAAAAGGGTTACATCCAGGTCATTGCATGATCCGAATTCCTTTTCCTGAACAAGCAAATGATGTTCTTCGGGTAAGATTAAATAATAAGAAAATTATATTAAAGTTTTTATATCAAGGAATTTGTAATTTATTTAAAATTATTTTTATTTTATTATTATAGCGTTTGAGAACACCTTCTCCTCCACTACCTCCAAGAATGCCAACAACTTATCCAACACCACCATTCTTTGGACCACATGAACAACGTCATGGTCGTCGTCGTCGTTCTGAAGCTCAAGAACGTGATGGTTCTGATGATGATGGTCCACAAGAAGATGGACCACAAGGTGTAGGAATTGCTGGAGGAATGCCATTTCCTTTTGGAAACAATTGTCCATATCAAATGAGCAAGAGGGAGGCAAAAAAATGGGGAAAGTGTATGAAACGAGCTGCACATCATTATCGTAGATCTGCTGAAGCTTATAATGCTGCTCCAAGACCAAGTACATCTACTGCTACTACTGGAGAGCAACAACAAACAACTCCACCATCACAACAACAACCACCATTTGATTTTTCTGCAGCAGCACATCAAATTCAAGAAGTATTGAATACATTTGGTAAGAAAAGAGAAACAGAAAAAGATTATTGTTACTTTTGTAAATATTTGTTATTAATTTTGAAATTTTTTTTTTATAATTAAAGGATTACCTATTGATGTCGTTGAATTGTATGATAACTTTGGTAATCGTGGTCAAGGACCCAATACTAATACTGAAAATGGACAACAAACTGAAATTCCAACAACTAATGCTTCAACTAGCACCAATTCTTCTTCTACTACTACTCCTGCTAGTAATGAACAACAAAAGCAAGATGTTATAAATCAAACTACAATTGATCAAGCTATTGGAGCTGCAGAAGCTGCACATGTCTCACAACAATTTGGACAAATGAAAATTGATAATGATGCATCAGTTAATACTACTACTGAGAACACTTCAACTGACAATGCTAACAATAGCACAATGGAAAATGATTCTGAATGGACTCTTTTGGATGCTGATAGATCAAATGTAAATGACAATTAACAAATTTTTTTATAAAAAAAATTTATTTTACTGACTGTTTGCTTTTATGTGACTGACATTTTGTTTTTGTTTTTTTTTAAATTAATTTAAATTTAGGTGGTTGATGGACAAGCCACTTCTTCTCCTGTAAATTCGACTAATAATCAGACTACAATTACTAATGTTCCAATTGTAACTTCACCATCTGTTGGCCATGTTACTTTTGATATGCCCAATTCAAATCAATCTTCATTGATTAATACTACTACTGGACTTGCACCAGTTCTTACTCCTGTTTTGGTTGGACCTATTAATCCACCAATTTGCACAAATACTGCTGCTTCTGAGACAACAAGAACTACTGAAACTACAACTCCTAGTGCACCAGTATCAACTCCACTTATGTCTGCATGGCTTGAACCACCACCAACTTCACAAACACAATCACAACAACAGCCACCAGTTAGTGGACAACAACAAGCTCCTTGGCCAATGTATCCAAATTTGACACCACATATTCAACAAGTTATGTCAGGAGTTAACAATGCTGTTGGATCATTTGTTCGTAGTATTCCAATCAATGTTACTAGCTCTGGACAAACTACTAGTCCAGTTTCACAACATCCACCACCAACAAATGCAGGAGGAAATCAACAACAACAACAAATGACTCCAATGACACCACAAATGAATCGTTGTTTGACACAATTGTTATCAATGGGTTTTTCAAACCATGAAAACTATTTGTCTCGATTGGTTATTGCAAAGAAAGGAGATATGGAAGCAGTTCTTAATGCTTTATTCCCACCTAATCCATGAATACATTATTGAATGTGAATTACTTATATACATGTCAGTGCTATTATAAAAAATCGAAAAAAAAACTACAAAAAAATTATACTATGACTAGATATTTACTTTTTTGGTTTACATTACATACATTAATTAATTTTTAGTCACGTTTAAAAGAAATGTCTGAAAAGTACTAGATTTTGTTGTAAACTGAAACGATACAGGTAAACTATATGAAATGATACTGAAGTAATTATGTCGGATGTAAATAGAAGATATTATTTAATGGGTTTAATGATTAATTAATTTCAATGTGTGAAAGTATCAGATAATAAAGAAAATCAAATAAAAAATATATATCCAAATATGAGCTTTTCCTTTTAATCATCTTAAAGCATAATAACAGCATTCTCACATTGGTGCAAAAAGGCGTAACAGCATACTACTACTACTATTTAGTAGGAAACAAGTAAGTAAAGATTTCATATTGCCACACAACAACTAGTTGTCAGATATATAAGCCAACCTGTTTCTTGATTGTATTTTATGCTAATGTCCAAATTGCTTAATGTTCGTCACTGAGTCACTGGCTATATGTATCTATTGCACGTGTTGTGGTATGTACAACACTAAAAGTTATATATCAAAATAAAGCAAGACAAATGATTTTTTTATTCTGGTTATATTCTATGATTTTACAATTCATTACTGCTGTATTTTTCTAAGAGACTACTTTCATATTACATATGACCAGTAGTGTCTCTTTTGCATTCAAACAGATCAAAGCGTCTCAAGTACTTATGTGAAAAAAACGCTTTCTAATAACTTTACGACATGATTTCTAATAAAGTGCGTATCTAGTATTTTTATTTCGAGAAAATTTAAGAAAAAACATCATGGGTGTAAATACGCTAAAACAAGTATTAATAGTGTTTTTTGAAATTATTTTGACAATTTTGTCATTAGTGTTCTTTATTGTGATTTTGTTACCTATTCTTATCATTTTGTATCTTCCGTTACTATTATGGCGTTACATATTAATTGGATATGTCAAGTGTTTTAAACGTGACATTGTAAGAATTATGGATGGCAAAAATCCAGTGTTAGCTGTTGATGATGTTCATACCAGACCATTATGCACGATTGTTGGAATGGGAGCATTTGGAAAAGGAGCAGGTGTACAAGAATGTATAGAATATGTCAAAAATAGTGTTGAGGTTTGTTTTGTGGAAAAGAGAGTTTTCAAAAGTATTCAAAAAAGTTATAATTTTTTATATACATTTTATATACATACATGTATGTAGGTGTATCCTGAAACTAGACAATATTTTGAAGAATGGATGGGTTATATTTGGTGGAAGCCAGAAGAAAATTATGATCCCTTAAATCATATTCATGTTTGGGAAGATAGTTCAATAGATAATGGTATTGATGAAGAAGAGTTTATCAAAATTATTGGAATTTTAGAAGCTAGAGCATTTCCAAGAAAAATGAGTCCATGGGAAGTGACACTTGTTCCAAATTTATATTTGAAGAATGTTACAGATGAAGACAAACCAAAGATTGCTTTAGTATTTAGATTTCAACATGGATTTGCTGATGGATTTGCTATGATGCAAATTTTTATGAAATGTGTATTTGCTGACTCATTTGACAAAGTTAAAAAGCCAGTATATGTTCAAGTAAGAAGAATCTTTGAAAATATTATACAATTTGATAGTAAAATTTTTTTGATTGTTGTTTTTATTCTTGATAGAGAAGTAATTGGGGTAAAAAATTGTATACAATTGGAGCTGGACTTCAACTCCCATATCAATTCTTTAAACAAAGTATCACAGCATTGGATATTAATAGTTGGCATCTTCCTGAAAATAAGTTAAGCAGAACAATTCATAAAGCATGGACTCCTAGAATATCAGTTGAAATAATCAAAGATATTAAAATGCATCATAAAGTTGGATTTACTTCTGTTTTAGTTTGTGTAATTTCATCTGCATTAAGAAATATGATGATTAAATATAATGTTAAAGTACCTCATAAAATGCATGCCATTCTACCTCTTCCTTGGCCAAAGTAAGAATTTTTGAGACAACTATTTTTTAGTTAATAAAGATTAATTTTTACTTTTTCACATAAATAGTCATCCACCTGGATTTTGTAATCACTGGTCATATGGATTTATGGAATTATGTGTCGGAACAGCAGATTCCAGTAAAAGATTACAAAAAACACATAATTACATTGAAGCAATGAAATTATCTCCAAGTCCTGCAGTCAATTTTACAATTCTTAAATTTTTTAATCTACTTCCAACATGGCTTATCCGAAATGCTATATTAACAAATTATTTTCCAACTGTAATTCTATCCAATTTTCCTGGACCACCTTCCGGAAGTAAAGGTGTTGGAAATTTTGATTTGGTTGATTGCATGTTTACTGGTGAGAACCAAATCAATTTCTATATGTAATATCTCTTATTTATTTATAGTGCATTTGTTTATATCTCTCTGCAGGAGGTCCATTAAGAGGAAATATTGGTTAGATAATTCATTAATTTGTCCTTAATATCAATTGTAATTCTAATTTAAGTCGTCTCTGTCACTCTTCTCTAGGAATCAGTTTATGCATATTGTCATATGAAGGACATCTCAGAATAGTTGCTGGAGTCGACTCTGCAATTTTTACACAAGAAATGACAAATGAATTAGGTAATATAATTAGGCATATGCTATTAATACACAACAAATTTATACTATAAAATTAATTTTTGTTTTTTTTTCAGTTAAAACTATTGAGCAAGAGTTTCTGAGATTGCAGAGTGAAGCAATTGTCTAAGCGTGCCCCATGTGCAATATTTATTTTTTTTGTTCATGTATTTTATTTATACTTCATGGAAAAATTTTATATCAATAAATAAGTATCTTTTCCTCGCCACAATCTAATTATGACTTTTGACCTTCACCTTCATCGTTTACCTTTTTTATTGATTTTTGGAAAAATATACCTTGACATAATTTCTATACACCTTCATTTATATTGTAGAATTTCAAAATCCGCTTGCGCACATCTTTTCTATAAGATAGAGAAAAGAAGAAGTCAAATTATAAAGAGCTGAATGTCGCGTGAGTTGAGTTCCAGAAAAGAAGAACGGAGTTTCCAATTCCAAGCTCCAACATTTTTGCAATATATACAACAAGTCAGCTGTAAGTTGTTGATCTAGAATCTAGATACTTAATTAGTGGGAACAAATCTTATTATCATAAAAGTTTATAATAATTATACACGTGTGAGTATGTATAAGAGACATTGATTGACATGAGAGTATAATAAAGAAAACCAGAAAGTATTATGTAATGTGATATAAAGCACTTTTCTCTCTGTCTAGCACTAAACAACTATTCAATTATATTACACGCACTGCTGCTTTTTGTACACAGTCAGTGGTGGCAAAGAAATATTATTGTGAAGGTCATCCAGTCAGTAGTTTTATTCTCTTTGGTGAGCAGTATTATATGATGTTGCAATGCTTTAACATCATCATCGTCAGTTAATCAAAAGCAACAAACGAGGAAACGTGAAAACATATTTTGTCTTGTGTTGTGAGCAGTTGGATTTTTAATAAATTATCTTAATATTCCAATTGAGCTAGATATAACCTCAAATTGTGACAGCGGAAAGACACATTGTCATTTGTCATCGAAAAGGAACGACGTGAGTGAAGACTACATATAACATATAAAACCATTAGTCCAACTTTTTATTGATCTTTTTATATTGTGTAATAATTTAACAAGATTGTTTTGTTTACTATACTGTTGTTTTTTTTTGCCGCAGTTCACTTACAGAGTCAAATGTGACTAGAGTTTCTAACCTGAGTTCATCATCTCTCATTGTAAAAGTGTTGGAATTCTCATCTACTGCTATACTGTAAATTACAAAAAAATAAATACTGTCAAAATGCCATCTGAAACAAATGATGCTACTCCTGTATCAAACGGGAACAATAATGCAAATTCCGAAACTGAAGCTGAGGTATGTATTATATAATCATTTTTTAAGTAATACATTTAAAACAATGCACAACACATGAAAACAAACACAAAACTTCCATTGTAGTATAAATGCTTGTGTCTCATATTTTCATTATATTATTGTTGGTATCATCGTCCTTGTAGCAGGAAGGTTTATCATTGACATTAAGAACTAGGAAGGATTACAGTTTCAATGTAAGTTTAGAAACAATTAAGTGTGTGCAGGTAGATAAATAAATAATCATCAATGTGATGATAATACTTCTGGCGTGGAGTGTGTTATTTACTAATTAACACAATGTCTCACTTTTGTTATAGAAGAGTATAAGATAATGTTTATTGTAGCACGCATTAAAATGTAACCCTGTTTTATCACTTTTAAAACTAAACTCACTAAAAAGACTTGGAATATTTACTTACAAAATAATTTTCAAATGTTTTGATATAAAAGGTTTTCCTTAGAGGACTAATATCAAGTTTAGAATCTACGACATTAACTACTACTACTACTAAAGGAAATGCGGTGATTGTTTTGCATATAACACATTACAATATAATTATATAATAGTGTGATGCTTGATTGTATTTAATAAGACACGCAACATTTCTAAATAACATTTTACCATTATAATTTATACTGATACTAGGCCAAGACATTTGATCCACCAAAGGAATTTGCAAAAAATGCATACATCAACTCAATGGATCAGTATAACTCAATGTACAAGAAATCAATTGACAATCCACAAGAATTTTGGGAAGACTATGTAAAAGAATTTCATTTTGAAACACCACAACCAGAAGGAAAGAAATTTCTTGATTACAATTTCAATATTAAGAATGGACCTGTATTTATCAAATTTATGGAAGGAGCAAAAACAAATATTTGCTACAATGTTGTGAGTACTTACATTTAAATTTATATTATTATTTATTCTAACTCATAAATCATTATCATACAATTTCTAATTGTCTAGCTTGATCATATCATCAAAAAGAAAAATTTGGAAGATGTCATTGCATTTTATTGGGAAGGAAATGATCCAAGAGATGAAACAAAAATGACATATGGTGAATTATTAAAGGAAGTTTGTAAATTCTCAAATGTTCTCAAATCACTTGGAATTAAGAAAGGTGATCGCGTAGCCGTGTATATGCCAATGATTTTGGAACTTCCTATTGCACTATTAGCTTGTGCTAGGTAAATTGTGCTATTTTAACTTTTTTTTAAAATAAAAACTTAAACTTTAAATGATTCCTTCATATATCATTATTATAGAATTGGTGCAATTCATTCCGTTGTTTTTGGAGGATTTAGCTCAGAGTCTTTAGCCGACAGGATGATGGATGCGAAAGTAAGTGTTTTATCTTTATGGACAATTCCTTCGATTATTTAATATAATATATTTTTTATAGGTGAGTGCTCTCGTCACAACAGATGCGGTATGGAGAGGAGACAAAATCATCCACTTGAAAGAGATCAGTGATCAGGTAGGTAACAAATATCAATCAAAAAAAGTAAAAGAGGACAAATACTTCATATTATATATAAATACTTTTATTATTTCATCTACAGGCTATGACCAAATGCTCAGAACGTGGACATAATGTTGAACACTGTATCACAGTGAATCATTTACCCAGATTAGCAATGTACAAGCCTCAACAAGCAGATGAAACTCAATCACCAGCAAAGAGAAAACAGTATGATTACAAGGTATGTATAGTATACGATGAGAGATTCATGATTACATAATTGAAATAGATAACAAGATTGTTATGTCAGTAGTATATATGTTGTATTAATAATAAATAATACAGGCTCCATTTCAAGAACCAAGAGATAAATGGTATCATAAGCTTATGGAAAACGCAGATGATAAATGTGAACCTGAATGGATGAATGCAGAAGATCCTCTATTTTTAATGTATACATCGTAAGTATGCTGAAACTTCTTAATCTTGAACTTGAGACAAATATATAATGACTCCTGTATATATATATATATATATATATATATTATGTAATAATGACTGGAGTAGTAGTAATAGTAATTCTTATGACCTTTGCTACATGACCGTATCTCAGACTAATAATTTATTAAATTATATAATATTTTTTTAGTGGAAGTACTGGCAAACCAAAAGGAGTATCTCATACAACTGCAGGCTATATGGTATGCCAATTTTTTTTCATATGAAAAATCAATCTTTCTTAAAATAAACTAATTGCTTTATATATCTATATAGGTTTATGCTGCAACTACATTTAAATATGTTTTCAACTATCATCCTGGAGATGTTTATTTTTGTACAGCCGACATAGGTTGGATCACAGGCCATAGTTACGTGACATATGGACCATTGGCAAATGGAGCTACAAGTGTCATTTTTGAAGGAACACCTTTCTATCCAGATAACTCAAGATTTTGGGCTGTAGTTGAAAAATACAAAGTTAATCAATTCTATACTGCACCTACTGCAATTAGATCTCTCATGAAATTTGGTGATGCTGCAGTGAAAAAATATAATAGAGATTCCTTAACTGTATTGGGTACAGTTGGTGAACCTATTAATCCAGAAGCATGGTTATGGTATCATAATGTTGTTGGAGATGGAAGATGTCCCATTGTAGATACATATTGGCAGACTGAAACTGGTGGGCACATTCTCACACCACTTCCTGGTTGTACAAAAACTAAACCAGGATCAGCAACTTTTCCATTTTTTGGTGTAGTTCCAGCATTAATTTCAGAAGAAGGCAAAGTTCTTGAAGGACCTGGAGAAGGCTATTTAGTTTTTAAACAACCCTGGCCTGGTATGATGAGAACAATTTATGGAGATCATGCTAGATTTGAAACTACATACTTTTCTAAATTTCCTGGATTCTGTAAGTCAATTAAATATTCTAATAAAGAGATATTTTCTATTTTTTACATGATGTAATTGTTCTATAGATTGTACTGGAGATGGAGCAAGAAGAGATAAGGATGGATATTTATGGATTACAGGAAGAGTTGATGATATGTTAAATGTATCTGGACATTTATTATCTACAGCTCAAGTAGAATCAGCATTGATTGAACACAAAGGTATTAGTGAAGTTATTTTTTTTAAAAGAAAGTTATTTAATTCCTAAATTACTATATTTCATAGCTGTTGCTGAATCTGCTGTTGTGAGTGTTGAACATGAAATCAAAGGAGAAGCAATTTATTGTTTTGTAACATTACGAGATGGATTTGAATTTAATAAAACATTGGTTGATGAACTTAAGATTCAAGTACGAGAAAAGATAGGGCCATTTGCTACTCCTGAAATTATACAACATGCACCCGCTTTACCAAAAACTCGATCCGGTAAAATCATGAGACGTAAGTTGACTATTTGTTTGGGTTATTACTATTATTATTATTTATGATCAAAAACTTCAACAATTTTTTATGTTTATAGGAATCCTTCGTAAAATTGCTGCTGGTGAATCAGAATTTGGTGACACTTCAACTCTTGCTGATGAATCTGTTATCCAAATTTTGCTTGATCATAAACCACCAAAGCAAACAGCCAAGTAAACAATTTGCCATTCACATCTGCTGTTGTGGTAAAGCAATCTTATATTATTGGCTCACTCACTCAGTCAGTAGTAAAGAAAAAGAAAAGTTTAAAAAAAGGCAACTAACTATATTAGACGGACTAATAAATAAACAAAAAAATTAAACAGTAGTAATAATATTAATAATGATCTTTAACAACTGATAACTTCCCGGTTTGATCTTTTATAGTTATATGTAGTTCTAATAACAAGAGTACATAATGTAATAGTGAAACGTCGTCATTCTTTCTTTTGCTTTTGTGCAATTAAAATATATTTTGAATACTTTGACTTCTATATTATCATCATCACATTTACAGTAGGTTTATATATATATAAACATTTTTTTGTCAATATTTTTTCATTTGATATACGTGTTCTTTAAATTGTGTGCAAACAAGTTATTAATATCGATACCTGAATTATAAAAAAAATTATATATATGTGCATGTTACAACAGTATATACAAAACTTACAAAAGTTCAGTTTATGATAGATTAATTGTAGCAGGTCTACTAGAAGACGAAATATAGAACTGCTGCTAGCCTTATGTGATACATATCATCTTGTATTCATATAATCGTGTTATTATATGAACAAGAAAACTCTTTTACACTCACTGCACTCATTATATTGTATAGCCTCTTCTCTATCACAATTCTTCCAATAAGTAAAAAAAACAAGCAGTGCACTCTCGCTCGTCCACACACATCAAATTATGTACTACTACTAATGCTGAATATAATATATTTTTGACTTACTTTTAATCACACTTACCTATATATATTTGTTCATTATTAATATAGTAAAATAAAATGTGTAGTGTAATAATAATAATTGAAACTAAAAAAAACAAGAATGATACAAAAATGCTTAAAATATCTATATATATATAAGATGTGTAACAAAATGAAAATTTTATGGAATATATAGAAGATGTTGATAAAATCTCTGGAAGAGAAGGAGAACTAAAAAGCAAGATGTGTAATAATAATAATGTATATCTTCGTAAAGCCATAAAATAATATATATATAAACAACAGCCTGTTATCAAATCAAGTAGTATTACATGTAATAATAAAATAAAAAACAAAAATGAAACAATTTATGTAATAGTTTATAGGAAACTGATAAAAAATATATATGTCAAAACAATGAAAAAAAGTAAAGCGTTATGCTGTCTAAAAATGTAGTGATATTCTAGGATTACACTTAAATACACAAATATATTGTAGTAGAATACTATGCAAAGGTCAAAAGAATAAAAAATATTTTAGCAATTCAGTGATGCTACACTACTTAAAACGTATATTTATGAAATAAATACTTGTGTTTCTTTATTAATCATCATCAATAATCGTCTTAATAATACTTGCTTCAAGAATTAGTAAAGGAATTGAGCATACAGTAATACAACAACAAGTAAGTATAACAAGGAACTAGCCTAAAATGTAAATATACTAAGGAAGTAAAAAAGGAAAGAAAAGAAAACTAAGTAATGTATACAAATATATAATTATAGATAGAACAAAATGTCAACTGTCAACATGTTACAGTTATCTAACCCGTAGAGTAGGTACATAATTTGTTATAGGCATTTTACTTATTACCACAGTAGTATACTACCAAAACTTTACTTTTTGACTGACAATAACTTTCACTACTCGGATATGTTTTCATTCATCATGATACATTCTAAATTACATACTAATTAAAGGCCTATAGTATATGATCTACCACATGGATTGTGTATAGGAAGAACACAAGGAGAACTAATAGACCATTCATACCATACTGATTTCTTATTTGAACATCTCCAAAAGTGTATTTTGATTTCTTCACCTTTCTTCACTTGAACTGGAGACTAAAGGAAATATTCAATTAGTTATTTCAATTTCAATACCAAAAACATACTTTCTCTTTTTTAACTTACTCTAAGTGGAAAAAATATTGGAAACCAGCTAAACATTTCATCAGTATACATTTTTGGATGGATACTCATTTTAACATGTCCTGTAATAATAATAATAAACAAAAAATTATAATTGTGGATATATTAATTTTCAATAATTTTAGTAAAAAGAAATTACCATATAACAAAGAATCAAAGTAGCCTGCTATACCATGTAACATACAGTCTTGCTTAGAGATAAATGTGAGAGTACCAGCACGATCATTAGTACTGAGATTCTTATTTGGATGATTAAATGTAAACAATTCTTGAGGTTCAGCAATATCATACTTGTTCAACATGTGTACAACATATGGAGTTTCAAAATGAGCATAAATATGTCTATTTGAATCTCTAAAGCTTCGAACTTCATTAAATAATTTGGACGACATAATAGGAGCAACATAAGAGGAATAACTTTGTGGAATCATGATACCATCATCTGTAACATATCAAATTAGATGTCATATAGTAATTTTAAATTAAAAAAATAAATTTATATTTCCTTTTACCATTGAGAAACTTTTGTGCACCATCAAGACATTCAGGTG
Source organism: Oncopodura yosiiana (assembly GCA_009869805.1). Taxonomy (NCBI): domain Eukaryota; kingdom Metazoa; phylum Arthropoda; class Collembola; order Entomobryomorpha; family Oncopoduridae; genus Oncopodura; species Oncopodura yosiiana. Next base: position 49,941 of record VCNE01001227.1, read on the forward strand.
ATAATTCGTTATCACCAAAAGATCCTAGTAATTCAGATACAATAATGTCAGCCTTTTCAGGAGGATTCCATTCTCTCATATCACCTCCAACAACGGTAACTTTATCACCCCATTCATTTTTCTTCAAATGTAGTAATGTATTGACAGCATTAATATTTTTCTCCACAGCATATAAACGAATTTCTTTTTGAGCTTCTTCAGCAGCTTGCATTGATGCTCGCACCAAAGGTCCTCGTCCAGCACCAAGTACCATTACAACTAATATTTTGGGATTATCATCAACATTTTGTTGAGTTTTATGTGTAATTGCATTAAGAATTGCAATTCTATATAATTTATATTTAACTGGATCCTTTTCAAAAATTTCATATGTATGTGATTCTAAATTATCCATCAATGGTTGTAAAGGAGCTTGCAAAAAATCTTCATATCCAGCTGCAAAATTCTTGAGACCTCCTGGACCATCCTAATTAAATATACAAAACATATTTATATATTTCGAAAATCAATACACTACCTATATATTTTAATAACATGCGTACCACTGAAGATAATGATGAAAACAAATAATCAATATATTGTTTGCAGTATTTATGATAATCGATGTCAAATTGTGATTGTATATGAATAACAATTTGTCCTCCCAATGACAAAAATCTTCTCACGACAGCTTGATGAGCTTTTGGTAGCACTGGAAAATTTTTTGGATTCGTGATAAAGATAGCTATAGAAGAAAAACAAAATATGTTTAAAATGAGCCACAATAAAACAATGAGATTATTATTACTTACAGGAATTAATAAATAAACATTTCACTGGCTCTCCAAGCCATCTTTCAATTTCTTCTTCTGGAGGTAGATTAGCTGGAAGTTCTAACACCGGAAACAATCGTCTTTCTCCATTACATAAACTCCGAAATTCATTCCACCTGTTGTAAATATGTATTATAATTTATATATCCTTTGAATAAAGTTTAAAAATAATATATTGCTCTTACATTTGCCAAGTAGAAGTATATTTGCATGACTCACTAGTTTCATCAAAAACCATTGGGATTTTCAACCAGAACTGTGTAAATAAAAACAAAGTTTACAGCAATTAGAGAAACTTTTGAACTAAAAATTATACTTATTCTCAGTTTACTAAAAAGATTTGAAATTAGAGAGTAGTATAATGTAGTGCAGTAAAAATAACTACTTTTTTCAAATTACAAAACTATTATTATAAAAAGCAAAAAAACCCAAGAAAGGTGTAGTAATTAAGAAAGCTTAGTTTAGTATGTTAAATTTCTTTAGGACTCGGGATATCAAATTGTTATATTTTTTGATTTCAAGTCCTAAACTCTGCATCACACTATCAATGTAGGCAACATAGGCCAAGGGGCTGAAAAAAGAAACCTGATAATTATCTACACTATTATGAATTCCAGTCGCCAGTCGAGAATATAATGCTCTGGCAAAATTGCATAAAGTAGTTGATTTGAGTTCCAAAAGAACAGCTGGAAGGTTCAAATGTTGACAATAATTAAGTTGCAAATTTAATAATTCTTCTGCTCTATGTTGCAAAGTTTTATTTGAGCTTTCCATTGCATCTGATGAATTATTGATGAAACCAACAACTGAATAGTTCCATTCTGTGTTGTGAAATTAAAGATATAGTCAATCAAAAAAACTCGTTTCTTATGATCTCTTTAAAAAAATGTTGCTTACCACTAGTTGCAATACACATATCTGACCAGCTGAATGGCACTTTACCAAGAGTAGAGCCTGTTTCTAAATGTCTCTTAATTAGTTCTTCAGTAACCATATCGGTGCACAGGAAATCATATCTATAACAAGCAATAAAATGGACGAATGTAAGTAACATGGAGAAAGATATTGATTTATTCCTTGTCAACTTACCCTGCCAAACGAGCATCACTTAAAGATGTAGCTACATCTTTTACATTGTCCAAACGGACTCCTACACCAAGTTTCTTAACCATTGTTTTAATTTTAATGGTGATTAATTTTTAAAGCTAAAGTTTAGTAAATAAACTTCACGAGGGTTTTTTTCTGTAGCAGAAACCAAAATGCACAATGTGATTAGATACCGCCGTAAATATTTAGATATGTTTATTGACAATTGCAATTCATAGATGGCACTCTATTAACTTTAATTACAGTTGAGCCACTCTCTTTTTTTTCTCTTTGTTGCTTTCATGGAACAAAATGACATTTTGAAAATGTCAATAGACTTGTTAAATAAATTGGTAAAAGAGGAAAATATTTTCTAATTCAATCTTTATCTGTATTTATTAAGTTATCAATTATTTATTAGATGACTATACCCTCAATGGAACCGCAAAGGATACGGGGTTCAACGGCTGCTGTATGGAATAAGTAGCTCAACCTGATACTCCAATAGAGGCTATAAATTTTAAGATTTTGATTAGTAAAAAAGTTATATAAAAAACTTTTTTAGTTTCACAACCTATCTACCTATTGATTAAGTAAAAATGCTCACCAGTAACAAGGACTTACAACAATGTACCAACTCCAGCTATGTAATAATGATAATATTATATTGCTAAATTATTAGAAACGGAGATTTTTTAATTTAATGTCACTATCACATCTTTTGACTGAATTTACAACTCCACGATGAGAAATAAGGCAAGGAAGAGGAGCATTCAGAAGCAATAAAAAGGATGACAATGATGTGCTTAAACATAATGATACTAAGTGACCAAAAATTACAGCAAGAATGGAATCTATGAAAGAATTATCCACTTATGACTACTCACATTAATAGAATTACTTAAATTTATACCTGTCTAAAATTGTAAATATTATCTTTTAGAGAAACGTATTTATCAGTTACATTTACTAATTAAATCCTTATATATTTTTTATCGCTTGACATGTTTACCTATGTGTTACTCAAAATGCAAATACGCATGCAAATATACAAGTGTAATAACGAATAAAAGAAAAAAGTTTTTTATAGTTAATTTTGCGTTTATTTAACAAATCATCAATTTTAATATATGGACATAATTTAAAGGATGCGTGCTTCAACACCTCCACAAATTTCAACAGTTCCTGCTTCAGTGTGGAAAAGGTCGACTTCAATTTCGAATGGAATCTATTAAAAAATAAGAAAAATTATAATTGATTTCCAGAAGAAAATAAAAAGTCCTAATAATGAATAACTTACTCCTCTCAAAGAGTCATTTGGTGTAATGGAGTAGCGAGCAATATAGCGGCTTCCAGCATTGATAGCAGTTCCCAAAGAGGCATTGACTACTTCAAATCTGAGTCCTTCAAGGAGAATGGTCATTTTGAAACTAAGATCAGGAGCAGATTGTCCAGCAACGAAATCAATTTCAACAACGTATTCTTGTCCAGGGTTAAATTCACATGGTGCGTTTGTGCAATCTTTAGAGATTATTTTTTATAAATAAATTTTTAGTTTGATAACTATCTACAAAATGTGAGTTTGATTAACTAAAAAAATACTCACCAGTAACAAGGACTTCCAACAAAGTACCAACTCCAGCTATATAATAATGATGATATTATACATATTGCTAAATTATCTGAAACTGAGATTTCATAATTTAATGTCACTTACGGTTATCACATCTTCTGACTGGATTTACAACTCCACGATGAGCAACAAGGCTTGGAGCAGTCTTTTGGAAGATTTGTGGGACTGTTCCTGCAGTTGCAGAAGCAACAAGAAGAGCAAAAACGATGTATTTGAACATGTTGATTGTTAATGAGAAGTTACTGAATACAGCAAAAATGGAAACTGTGAGCTAAATGACTCTCAAGTGTAAACTAGAAAATTATAAGAGTAGAATTACTTGCATTTATACTCTTATGAAATGGGGAAATGTATAATCTCTTTTTCGAGAATTAAAATGTTTATCAATTATCTGTTTTTTCATTTACGTAAATTCACTAACATATATATATACTGATTGATTGATTTGTGTGTATATTAAAGATATATTACAGTCAAGTGTTCAATGTTCAACTACATAATGTACGTGTTTCCAAAAAAAAGGTTTCCCGTCTGGTTGGACTTTTACTCATATTTTTGCTCTGTAATTATATTGGCCACTTGACTTATTTTTTTTATTATCAATTTATATATCTTTAAAGTGCTCATGGTTCGAGGCCAGTTTTGTCATGCATATGTAAAAAAATGTGCATATGCGTATTTTTGATAATGTCATCCAATCAATTATAAAGATATGAGATTTTTTTGCTTACGATTTTAAAATAGTTCCTACACTGTCTCCTCAAGTGCTGTGATATATGTCATACTGCATAATCTCAGTTTTATTATCTGTGTTACTTGAGTATATTATGCCAAAATTATTTATTATGCTGAGTAAGAATATTCATAATAATTTTACATTACTCTAAAAAACTTTTGAGACAAAATGCAAATATATATATAATGCTACAAAAAAGAGTATACAAAAGATAACTAGTCGGCTTTGTCTTTTCTAAGGCTTATTTACTTTATATCTGAATATGAAGAAGTTTGCTATATATATAATAAACCAGACACACTAAAGGCAAATGCCCGGATAGAAGGACTCTCTTTCATCTCACGTCATTTTTAAAGCCAACTCTTTTTTTTTGAAAGAAGCCCAAAAGATCCGCAATAGAGTCTCAGCCAGTGTCGTAAAAACTGATGACTTTAATTTTGTGTCTTATAGTTTGCTTCATATTCTATATATTGTTTTAGAAATTGAACTGTGACATAATAAAAAAAGAGTCTGTTTCAAATGACTTTACATATTTCCTCTTTTTCTTCATTTTGGCTTATAAAAGAAATTTAAATCAAAAAAGAGTTCTTTTTTCGTCTCAAAAAATTCCTCAGAGTTTTCTACACGCGTCAATTCATATACCACACAAAGATGCTATGCTACATATGTATATCTTTCTTTGCGAATCTTTCCTTTTTTTACTATTGCCATCAGTTTGCCACAAATTAGATATAGTATAAATCTAAGAAGACAAGTGAATTCACTATATAGAAGAAGGATTACATATGTAAGTAGTGCTACATGCAGATATATATTATAGTAGGCCTACAGGAAGAAGAAGATGAGAGGAGATCTGAAGATGTTGAAGAAGAACAGTTGCTGCTGCGAGAGCCTATACTATAACTGAGAAAGAACATGTTGTAAAAGCTAACAGAAGATTCCATGTTTTCACGTGTCGCATATTCTCATCTTCTCCATTGGTACATATTTGCTCAATATCTTCTTCTTGCCAAATAATATCTTTTTTGCTATTCACTAGTTCTTTCAACTGAAAGAAACAGTCGCCGGTAGTATATAGTGGGTGACTGACTTTTGCAAACATACAAATTTTCTGGAGGAAGAGTTTTTTTTGTCTACTTAAAATTTTCTCTTGTGCGTGAAAACGTTACATTTGGATTGGCCATATAATTATTGTGTTGTGATTTAAAAAAGTAATTATATATTATTTAACGGTTTGTGAATGTAATTAAAAAATTTTGTCAATTGTCAGAGTCAGAGAACTAATAGTGCGTGTAAAAAGAGAAAGTTTAGATATTGCCAAAAAAGTTTTCTAAAGTTAACTTTATATACATAGGTAATTAAAAATTCTAAAAAAGTTTTACTTGAAAATAACATTGAAATCATTGATCTGCTTTCTGTGACAATGCAATATAAATAGTACCTAATAAATTAACTTTGTTTCTTGAATTTCTTCTATAGATAAAGTTCTAGAAAAAGAATCAAGAAAAGACGCTATTTAGAAGAAAGATCAAACGCCTACACACTTTATAAAATGTAAGTATATATACAGTAGCAACATCTTGACTTTTTTATAATCCGTATTGTCTTCTACTCTCTACGTTTTTTTTTGTTTAGTATATGTATGTAAGAATAGGAAATGTTCTCAAGATCACATTCCAGAACAAAGTCACACGCTCTTCCATTTTCTCTTGTAGTTTTATACAACACTCCAGAATAAATTAGTGTGTATCTTCTTGTCTCCTTAGAGTTGTGTACTCTAAGATATAGTATACTTGAGTCGTTACAGAAAGTTCTTAATGGCTGTGTGATGTGTTAAGGGTAAATGACGACCTTTCGTTCGTTGTATGTGTTAAATCTCTTTTTCATAGAGAGATAGTCATATACATATATGCTCCTATACTTACTTCTTCTTCCATTCCAATAATAGCTTTCCCTTCCTTATTTAGTAGCATGCAAAAAAAAAACCACTTGGAAGAAGTTGGAAAGAGTTTCTTCTATTCCATTCTCCAACCATATGTCTAACACATATCTATATATATAGAGTGATATAGTTAGTGGTGTTAGTGTTAATGCGAGTTCTTAAAACCGTAAAATTTTGGCAGGCAGTCCAATAATATAGAACCAATGTGAAGATGAGAAGAGTATTCAACACTCAGTAATATACATTATGTATATAGAGTCTACATATCATTTGAGTTTATGTTGCATATATTTAACTGTGGCATTGAGATTTTTAGATGAGATGAAATGACGTTTGTTTATTTTATGTATAACATTGTTTCTCTTTTTGATTACTTATATACATAGATTTTTTTCAGAAAGAGAGGAAAAAACACGTAAATCATGTCGTCATCAAGACGTAGTGCAAGAGGAAGTGGAGGCGGTGGTGGCAGTGGACGAAGTTGGACAAGACCAGCAACTAAAATGTATGACTACAACTTTAATTTAGGCAAGTGTAAATACTAACCTTGAATTTCCAATGAAATCTTTATGTCACTTTCTTTTTTTTCTCATCTTCATAAATTTTTTTGTTACGTTTCTCTCATTATAGGAGAACATTACTATCGTCCTCAGTTAAATTACTTGGACTCAAAGACATCAGGACGAAAAACTCCACCAGGTGCAAAAACATTTGCTGAAAGATTTGCAGAAGATCCAGTATATGGTAGAAGTGGAAGAAATATGGCTGCTGGAACTAGTGGCAGTGGTGTTGGAGGACCAAGTGCTGGTGGAAATATTGATGAGCCATTTGGTAGAAGGCCATCATTTGATGATGTAATTTTCTCACGGAGACCAAGAGGAGGTGGAGATGATGAGCCATTAGAAAGTAGTAGAAGACCCAAAGTTAGTTTTGGAGATAGGCTTTTAAATGCAGTTGGTGCACCAACTCCAACATCACCAAATGACGACCCGTTTAATGACCCATTCTTTCAAAGACGACGAAATGCTCCTCAAACTGCTGAAGCTGATTTCATGAGTGATGACCCTTTCAAAAGTCGTAAAATGATGGCTTCACGCTCTGCTGCTGATGATATGATGGAAGAAATGAAAAGAGACTCAGAGAGTACTGCTGCAAAATTCCGTGCTCGGTATAATTTTAGTTTTTTTCTTTTTCTCACAAATCTGTGAGTTGAATCTAAAGTTTTAACTTTCTCTTTATTCTTTAGAATGCGTGCAAAAAGAGACTCTGATGCAGAGCAACAAGGACTAGCTGTAAGCAAAGCTGATGAAATTAGAGAGCGTGCTAGAGCTAGATTGGCAAGTCTAGATGATTTATCTAGTTTTCCTTCAATGTCCCTTGGTGGTGGTAGCTCAGGAACTACAAAGACTCTCAAATTGTCAAAAAGAACTGTGAGAGCTACATATGAGTAAATATATAAATTTGGTCCAATAAATAAGTTTTGTTGATGAACGAAAAGGAGTGAATGAATTATAGTTAAAAGAATCTTTTTTGTTATAGATGTTGAGTTTTATGGAATGATATATAAAAATCAATTTTAAAGAAATCATATCACCTGTGAATATTTGTATACAAAATTTTTGTACAAAAATATAGACAATTTGTTTTAAATGTGTGTGTAAAACTCATTGTTGTATGAAAAGGGAATTTATGTTGTTGTAATTGTTGTACGACAAAGTTATACGATGATGATTCAATGAATCTGATATACACTGCCGTTTAAATGATACAATGATACACTATTAAATGTAATATTATGTACAATTACTGTATTTCAAACTTAATGTTTGTGTCTGTCTGTTTGTGTATTATGTAAAATATATACTCTATATACCCTTGTTGTTGTGTTAGTCTTTTTGTTTGTAGTATCAAGAAGATAATATGGTCAAATGGACAAAAATCAAAAATGCCTTGAGTTATGCTCAGTGAAATAAATATATAATGATCTGATACCAAAATCTGTACGTTAAAAAAACTTCTCAAGATTTCTGAGGGACACATAACTATATTATTGATGTATCTTTTAGAATGACAGCAAGTTGTTTGACTTTCTTACCCTTGGAGCTTAATTAGCGTAGAACATGACATTCTTTGGCAGAAATGTAGTCATTATTCACTCTGTCAACTGAAAGATTTAAGCAGTTATATACATTTACATACATGTATTATATCATAGTGTCACTCTCAACAGGATTTTTGTCTTTTTGGCATAGATTAAGTATACTAAAGTGCAGTGAGAAAATAAATACTTTGATGGTGGCGTCGACACTTGGAAAAACTGTTATGATATGATAGCAAGAGTAACCAACATTTGTTACATTTGGCAATCAATCTATATGGCAAATCATCCGACGACATTATCAGTGTCACTAAATATTATTTTTCATGCTCACCTGTTTCATACATACTATATTTCTACGTTATCTATCTATCTTTAATTTGTCCGCCTGCATTATTCAATTGCATTATTCTCACAAGGCAAAATTTATATATAGATCATACTATAAAATTTATACACTTGTAGCTATTTTCATTGATGTCTCATTTTAACCTTGGCCGTTTCTTATTGTACTTGCTGTATTATTTCTTCAATGCATTACATTTTATAGTATACATTGCTTACATTCATATGAGAATTCCCAAAGTAATTGTATTTGTAGGTACAAATTAGAAATTGATGTAACTGCTGAGTCAAACACACAGTGATAAACTACTTTGCTATTCTTCTTTATCTCTATTTATATCTTTATAATAATATTTGATAGGCTCAGATTTTTTTTCATTGTAATACTTTACACTCGCCAAAATATCGGTCTCTCGAAATAGATGTTACAAGTTAAAACTAAATCCATTGTCGAGACCATGACTAAAGTACATGTTTGAAAACAAGAGCAGTAAAGTATTAATACCTCATTGTCTTTCTCATCTCATAAAATGCTCAATAAATATGTTTGCGTTGATGCTAAATTTTCTCTAGAGGCATGTTCCATTGCATTGTAGTAGTAGATAGAATAGCCTACATATACATTTATAAGCTTCTTAGCCTTGCTTTTCACTCGTACACATTTTGGCAGACAGTTTGATATCTTCTGTAACAAATGTAATGGAAAACTTTTGTAATGTAGCAGAATAAAATATGTACACAGATATTCTGTTTCCAGGTAGGATGACATTATAGTCAACGGCTTAAATTCTTACATTGCTTATGTCAATTCAAGAGTAGACACCACATTAGGTTCTTTTTTGTGGCCAGTTTGCTTAGTATCATATATAAACATTGAATTGATTTATGAGTAGAAGCTTGCTTCCACTTTCCACCACCCACAGTATAGTAAAATGTAGACTATCTATATTTCAATATTAAACAGTATTACACGATACATACACTCTGTCTCTCATCATCAGTTGAAATGTAAACAGACGTGGATGCTCTTGAATTTTGTGTATTAAATGTAATTCATGTTTTTCATGTTGTAAGGTTACGTTGTAAGTGATGCAGTGTCTCACTTTAAATGCAATTTTTCTGACCCACCAAGACATTTACATAAGAGACACGTATATATATATATAACCTTTCATAGTCTTTGAGTGCCAAAAGAGCATGTTAGTAGTTCAAATTTAGTAATTTGCAAAATGTGAAATGTCTCCAAATCCATCAATGCTTTTGTTTTGTGAGCGTCAGAGCACTAAATGACATTTGTCGACGTCACAAAAAAATTATAAATAAAATGAGTGTGGTTCTCTTATATATCATTTAAATGTTTTAATTTCTTTTTTCAAGAGATAATGTACTTCATCATATTAGATACTCCTCTCTTTCTCTCTCTCTCTCGTCAATCAGTCAGTTAGAGTCACAAGAAAAAGGTTTATATTATAATTTTCTCGTGAACAACTCTAATAATAGTTAAATGTAACATATTTCAGCAAGTAAAAAAATACTATATAGAAAAGAGAGTAGAGATCCAGTATTACAAGAATTTCATTTCAATGCCAATTGTCGAGTGAATTGTCTTAATGCCATAATGTCATGTTATTTTGTCCTCTTGTTCT
>VCNE01001235.1:0-10501 GCA_009869805.1 Oncopodura yosiiana
TAATTTAAGTATCAAATTTATTTTCATTGAAGGTATCAACGTGATGCAAAATTAAGTTATCTTTGTGGTGAATTTTCTATTCAAGACATAAAAGCAGCAATGTATGGTGACAAAGTTCTTTGTGATCTATTCAAACTCAGTGATAGTGTAACAAATCATTTAGCTGAGGAGCCAGTGACAAGAAATTCTCTTTCATATAATGAAGTAGTAGATGATCTTTTACAATCTGAAAGACAATATCTTCGAGATCTTCAAATGCTTATTAAGGTTTTTCGTGAACACTTGGCAAATAAGTTACAAACTGAATCAGATGTAAGTGAAAGTATAGTGTATATATATAAGAAATAATCTACATTATATTTTTTTCTAAAAAAAATATCTTTTTTTATATTCTACAACAGAGTTTACAATCATTAGATTCCGTATTTCAAAGTATAGAAGATATTACAGAATTGACTATAACTCTTGTTAGTACAGTTGAAGATACATTAGAGATGACAGAGCCAAATTCTGTTCCTGCTGTTGGAATTTGTTTTCTAGAGTTGGCTGAGGTATTCTACTAATTCACCTATTAAAAAATGCCATTATGATTAGTTTCCTCAATTTCGTATTTTATATCTAGAACTGGGAATTTGAAGTTTATGATCGTTATGCAGAAGCTTTTGATGATGACTGTAGACAAATGTTAGATGAGCTTTTAAGTAGGAGAGATATTGAAGCAACAGTTGCAACTGCTGGAAATGGTTTTGTTGAAGCTGGACGCTTTTATTTTCCAAAGTTATTACTAGAACCATTTTATCATTGTATGCAGTATTTTGAGTATTTAAAGGTATGTTTGTTAATGTCACCTATACAATAATGAGATTAACAAAGACAATTTTTCTAAACTCTCGTTTGTTTTTTCTTTTGCTTAGCTATTGTATAAACTTTCACCCTCAGAGACAGACAAGACTGATCTTTTACAAGCTGACAGTGTACTCACTCGTGTACAAACTGGAATGGAAAATCTTAATATTCCAAAGAAAGCATCTGGAGATTTAGTAAATCGTATATCTGGAAAAGGGAACAAACAAGTAGCTCAACAAAAAATGATTGAAATTAAAAATCAAGTAGAAGGATTTACTGATTCATTAGCATCATCTTATTTTAATGAATTTTTTTGTGAGGGTGAATTACAAAAAGTAACAATTGGTGGAAAAAGATCTTCAGAGAGATATGCCTTTCTCTTTGATGGCTTTATGATTTTATGTAAACAAAATTTTCGTAGAACATCAGTTGTAACTGGAGGACCACAACATGAATTTAGGCTCAAAGAATCTTATTATTTAACTAAAATTGAAGTCAAAGATAAAGAAGATACTGATGAATGGAAATATTTATTTGAAATACTACCAAAGGGACAAGCACCAGTCATGTTGTCTGCTAGAACATATGAAGAAAAAAATAAATGGATGTCTGCACTTGTCATGTTAACAACAAAGAGTATGCTTGATCGTATTCTTGATAGAATTCTTACTGAAGAAGAAAAGAAACACCCCTTAAGGCTTCCACGTCCTGAAATTTATAGATTTGCCGTTGATGATTCAGATTCAAATATTGTTTTTGATAAAGACAATGGGAATCATTTCATTATCAAGGGTGCCACATTATTGAAATTAATTGAAAGATTAACTCATCATCAATATTCTGATCCAAACTTTACAAATACGTTCCTTACAACATACCGTAGTTTTTGTTCACAACATGTAAGTTTTATTTTTAATTATAAGATCAAATCTAAACTAATTTCTTTTTATTATTCATAATACACAGGAATTTTTAGATCTTTTAATTGAAAGATTCAACATTCCTGATCCAGAAAATTTAGAAGAAAGTGAATCAATTCATGCAAGAGAAATGCTGAAAAGATTTCGTAAAGAATATGCTAGGCATGTACGACTAAGAGTATTGAATGTTATAAAACAATGGGTTATTCATCATTTTTATGATTTTGAGAGAGATCCAACATTACAATGTAGATTAGAAGAATTTCTTGATAGAGCGGATGAAAGCAAAGGAAAACATTGTAGCAAAGGACCAGGTAATAATAATTTTATTATTGCGCTATGGCTTCATAAACTTTCTGAATTTCGATAGTCTCGTGCATTTATATTTCGTCTCTTGCTGAAGACGTCGAGTTTTTTCTAGTTCATATGACTTTTAACATTTTTGCGAAAGTGTCTCTTAATGGCAATAAAAATCTAAACTTGAAGACAAGGAGAAATTGGACTTGGGCCCATCATCATCATCTACAACATTGGCGTAACCATCTTCTTCTTCTATTCTTCTTCAATAGTATCATCTTTTCTCATTCAGTCAATCAATGAACTCAATTCACTCATAGTGGACGAAAATGTAATTATGAAACTTATTGATTGTGTTCCATCTCCATCTCATAATTTTTTGGATTTAAGTGAAGCTAAATATACCATTAATGATATTAATCACACTGCAACAGTTTATCTTCTTATTCTTGCTCAATGGAAACATTGAAGGTTTCCTATCATCAATGTCATGAAGCAAAATTTTGGAAAGAAACGAAGCCCTCCTAAATATCACAAAAACTGGAAAGGAACAAGTCAGTGAAAATACAGTATTTCCTAACCTTAGCTCAATCGATCACATGTAAGAGTAAACTGGAAAAAGTATTTCTCCTCATTATTTGGAAGAAGAAGGAAATGACAAAAATATAAGCAATGTTACTAATATGTTCAAGAACTTGAAGATGTAAGAGTTATGCTGGAATTAGCTCCGCTACTAAAGTTTGGTTATCTGAAAACAAAAAAAATACTTATGAAATTCCTGGAAGATACTCCTGTTCTACTCTCTTTGTCATAAACACAAAACTAGTCGCTACATGGGATCAGCATTTAAGAAGAGGCAATCTTAATAATAGAAACTTGGGAGACCTAGATGAAGACTTTATCATGAAAATTGTTAAGTCAATGGATAAACAAAATAAGGACTTAATCGTCAACATACAGCATAAAAATCCATAAATGCATAAATAAATTAGTTTTTCATGTAATAATAATTAACATATTTTGTTGATTCAGAATTAATTTTGAGAAATAAAGATTTACTGTTTACAAGTTTACAATATATTACTTCACCTTTATCCGCAGTACATTTATATAATTTAATTATTTATTGGTTAATAGGTTGGGTAATATTTGAATCTGTACGGAAATGTTTACGTAAAGCAGTTGAAAATAGTCATCTAGATTTTGATAGAGCGTATTCTGCAGTCAAATCACCACCACCAATTGAAGTACATATTAAATGTCCAGAATCTGAATGGACCATTTTAACACTTCATCCTATTGAATTAGCTCGCCAACTAACTCTACTTGAATTTGATTGTTATCGTATTGTTAAACCATCAGAATTGGTTGGAAGTGTATGGACAAAAAGAAATAAGGAACAAGCTTCACCTAATTTATTAAGAATAATTAAGCTTACAACTAATGTTACAAGATGGTTTGAAAGATCTATTGTAGATACTGAGAATTTAGAAGAACGTATAGCTGTTGTATCTCGTATTTTAGAAGTAATGATGGTGATGCAAGAATTAAATAATTTTAATGGAGTTTTAGCTGTAGTAAGTGCCATGGGTTCAGCATCAGTTCATCGTCTTCATTTTACATTTCAAGTAAGTAGATACATACATATAAATAATTGAGATTCCATGAAAATATATAACTATAAATAACTCTTATTATTTTACTAGGGTGTTCATCAAAGGCTCATAAAAGCTTTAGAAGAGGCTCAAGAGTTACAAACTGATCATTACAAAAGATATCAGGAAAGACTGAGGTAAGTAATGAACTCTAAAGATGATAATGCGACTCTATTTACAATTTATGACGCAACAAATGATACGAGGCAAACGAACAAAACAAATCATTCATCTGTTTCTTGTTTCATTTCGTTTTTTGTTCTAAAGCGGTCAAGAGTGAACTTTTGTATTTGTAGTCATCATAAAATTTAGTTTTTGTTAGTATTAATTTGGAGAATTTAGTTACAAAATGAATAAGAAAGAGGAAATAATTATCTCTTTCTTGACAATCGATATGGCAAGTATTACAGTGATTGTAGTAACAACAACAGGGATAACGAATCATCATTCAGTAGCAGACAAAGCTCATCAGATTCTTCAGATTCATCTAGTGATTTTGAACAAATGGACATTGACAGCTCATCAGGAATGTAAGTTATGCATTTTAAATATAAAATTATTAATTTTTTAGTAAAAAAATTTTTTCTTTGATGCTAATATTTGATTTGCATAACATAAAATGACAGCTTACTTTATTTGCTTATTATGCTTTTTGCTTACTTTAGAGTCACGAGATCTAAAATGGAGGAGTTTATAGGATCAAGATCAAGACTCTCAGTAATAGTGAAGCAATGCTAAATCACAAAAGAAAAAAGAACATGACAGTGGATTTTATGACGAAGAACTCAGTGAAAGTGATGATAAAGACGAATAGGAAGTGATTATTTTCTCAGTTTATATTAAGTATTATATAATTTGTTTACAAAATATGAATAAAATATGATATATTAAATAAATGTGTTCATCCAAATATGAATCACAACTCACAAGATGATTTGCACAATTAATTTTAGAATTGTATTTTATCAATAAATAACAATTATTATTTTATGTACACACAGATCAATTAATCCTCCATGTGTTCCCTTTTTTGGAATGTACCTGACAAATATTTTACATATTGAAGAAGGAAACCTTGATTTTTTACCAAACTCAAATGAGCTTATAAATTTTAGTAAAAGAAGAAAAGTAGCTGAAATTACATCCGAAATTCGACAGTTTCAGTATTCTCATTATTGTTTTTCTGTTGAACCTCACATAAGAGAATTTATTGAAAAATTACAACCATTTGATTCTGATTCTAATGAAAATGAAATTTCAAATTATCTTTATGAAAAATCATTAGAAATAGAACCAAGAGGAGCAAAAGCACCTCCAAAATTTCAACGAAAATGGCCTGATTTAAATTTAAAATCACCTGGAATTAAACCAAAACATTTACCTGGGCGAAGTCATCCAGGTCCATTATTACCATTTGGTTCGCTTTCTAATTTAACTTCTTCATCTTCTCGTATGACATTAGATACAGGTACGGTTTACATTACATGCTACAATTTATTATCACTATCTAGTGGTGGTTTTCAAATCTGTTTCGTCTGAATTTTTCAATTACTAAATTTTTTCTCTCTGATACAGAACTAGATAGTTGTATTGAGTCACCAACAGCTTTGAGCCATACACCAAAAACTTTAACTCCAAGTACAACATCTCCTTCTGGACATGGTGGTGATTTTTCTGTTTTTGCACCAGTATTTAATTGGTGCACCGGTAATACTTATTTTAAATACTAATTTATTATACTAAAAGGTTAGTTTTTTTTGAAAGATCTGATATAATAAGTTTTCTTATTCTTTATAGCTACCTTCACCAATAAATGCTATTCCAGTTTTACCAGGAAGTGGGATTCACACAATTCCATACACACATTCCCAAACTAATTCTTCAACTACTATTACATCTTCTTCTGTACATCATCATCATCCACCACCACCACTTCCACCTCGAAGAAAAAGAGGAGACTCTATTGGTGGTGAAAATTCTTTATCACCTAAAGCTTCTGATGCTCCTGAAATGCCTCCTCCACTTCCTCCTCGAAAAGTTTCACCTCGTACACCAAATACTCCAAATTCAACAATAAATCCACCACAAATTCCAAGAAGAAATTCATCATCTGTATCATCTTTAGATATGAGTCCTTCAGCTACTCAACCACCACCATTATCACCAATACCAAATGGACCGTTATATTCGCCAGGTATGTATACAGTGTACTTGCATATTCAATTTAACATCACAAGCATATACCAAATATTTTATTATACTTTCAGGTCACAACTCTTTGACTGAACAAAATCATGCATTTGTATTTCATAATAATCAAGCTGGTCCACAAAGTCCAACTGTACGAATTGGTCCAAAACCATTAATTCCATTAACATCACCAATTTGTTTAGCACCTAAACTCCCACCGAAACCCTTGAGCAACAATAATCATCATCAGTAGTAGTAGTCATATTCATGATAACATTTAATAATGCATGCAAATATATTATTAACCTCTACTCTGCATGTGAATATCCAATAATAATAATATTATTAGTATTTATCTCGAATGCCGGAACAATCGTATGTCATGTCTTAATTTAAAAAAAAATAAGTATATTATATTATAAAATGTTTTTATGTAGAACTCAAATTCGCAAATTAGCTGCTATATTTATTAGTAATAATAATAATATTTAATATAGAAATACTAGTGCAAAACAAAAAAGAAATATACATAGTTATATAAATGACGAATGAATTTTTTGTGATAATTTGACAATGAGCAAAGCCAATTATTATATATACATTATAAATAAAAATAATCATGTAACAAATACAATATGAAAGAAAGGTGAACATAATATAATACATATTAGTCAATCAATCAAAATCTATACTACTATACTATATTATTTATAATCATCGTAACATTTAAAAAATAATAAAAAAAATCAAATATTATAATCATAATCATTTGGATGTATTTGGAGCATATTTGCATATTTATTAAAATAATACTCCTCTTCATCTTTTCTCTCGTCAACAACAAGAAATATACCGGATCTTGAAGTAAAGTGGTTGCGCGCACGCAACATCAGTGTTATTTTTTATTGGATTTTTTGTTCCTATCTTCTGGAACTCAGCTGAAACGTAAAATAAACAATGTGTTTAGTACTATATATAAAGAGCATGCTATTTTGCAATGCAACAGTTTGAGAAGATATATGTTAGCAATGGGAAAATTGAAGGTTATAACACTGTTGTTTACATAACTTAATTACAATCTGAAACATAACACTAGCAGCAGCTGTCTACGTTAGACAGGTCTAACCATGAAAGTGAGACATAATTAATTGGTGTTTGGCAGTGAGTGAGTAAAGTGTATAAAATCAAAATGTCAGCATCAAGATTTTTAGCTGGACTTCTAATCTGGACAATTGGACTAGTTTTACTCATACTTCCACTAACCTTACTTTTTATTTTTAAATGCATAATTCTTCTATTAGTCTTTATGTGCAGAGGAGATCTTCATCCAATTTCATCAAATGGTAACAAAATAAAATCTTAGAAGATTAAACTCATTCATAATCTCTTGCATATTTATGTATGTACATAATGTAGATGCACTTGTAACATCAAACAGCAAAGAGACAAGGACAGATTTTGGCCTAATGTTTTGGATTGATGGAAGCGTTACTGTAGCTCAAGTTCAAGATAGATTCACTAAATGCTTTTTTGAAAAAGCAGGATCTCGTCGTAATCGAAAATATGATCAACTATTTTCATATTTTGACAATTTTGGACTATATGTTTTTAGAAGATCTGTGGGTTTTATTAATTTGGATAATCACATTTATTTACGAGAGCTTGGATCAGATGAGCGTCTTGAGACTGTAGCTTCAACATTCATACTAGCAGATTACAAAGACAATACGCCAAATTGGGAAGTTATAGTTGTACCATTAAAACAAACTAATCAAACTGTTATTGCTATGAAATTACATCATGGTCTAGCAGATGGTTATAGTTTACTTCATATTTTTGATACAATTACTGGAGGACAATCGCCATACTTGGTAAAAGATTTCAATGAGTCAATATGCGACAAAATTTCAATGGCTGTTCAAGGACCTTTACTTATGTCTTCAGCAATGGGAGGTAATAATCCAGAAGAAAACCCTTTAAAATTAACTCGGCCAGCACCTGGTTGGACATACTCATTTGTTACTGTTGATTTAAACACTATCAAAAATATAAGAAGAAAAATGAATGCTCATTTTGGAGCTGTGATTATTTCACTTGTTGTTGGTTCTATAAGAAGATATTTACTTGAAAAAGATTCCAGTGGAGAAAAATTACCAAGTCATATTTATTATGGCACAACTTTAGCTTGGCCTAAACATCCGACAAGAACAGAAAATCCTCCAAGACTATGCAATCATTGGTAGTAATTATAATATGTAAATAAAACAATTATATATTTCTATATATATACATCTAATTTACAGGACTGCAGCAGTAATAAAAGTTCCATTAAAAACAGATAGTCCATTAGAGAGACTACAAGAAACTGAAAAGGAATTTATTCAAATGGAAAATACGGGAGCATATAAATTTGCAACTAGAATTATGTTTCCAATAATGTGGTTAGGTTAGTTTTATATTTTACATGATAAATATAAATTTTTGTATTAAAAATTGTTTCTATTTTTTTAGTTCCAACTTCACTCATGAGTAAAGCAATGGCTGTCGATAATGGAATGCCTTGTGGTCTAACTAGTATTGTTGGTGGTGATAACTACAAATTTTTGGATAAGCCTGTAAAGAATATCTATCCACTAATTCATATGCGTGATGCAGTTTGTTGGTAAGTGTGTTGTTTGTATTTACATTTAAAGATATAATTGACTTTATTTAATATGATTCTATTTTTCATTAGCTCTATCCTGTTTCACTTTCTCTCATGGAAATCAATTAGACATAACATTGTCGTCTAATCCTCAACAATTTCCTAGTCAAGCTGTTATGGACCGAGTAACGAAAGAATATTTTACAGATGAGTTGGCAAGATTAAATGGTCAATGTTTTGAGTTGAATGGAGCCTAAGAAAATGTAACTTAATGTCAGAGACACGCATGTTAATATTTCTTGTCTTGTACGCATTGTCTATAAAAAAAATAACTTGTCATAAATTAAAAAGTACAAATTAATGCTTTCATAATGTAACGCTCAGAGATCAAACTAATTGCCAATGTATTTTAATAAGTTTAAATATACGTAATGTGATAATCTTCATTGCAAAAGTGTGTTGAGCATATAATCTTAGTCTTGGCTACGTTTCAGAGACTTTATTTACACAAACAGCCAATTCTGAATTCAAGGACGAGAGTGCATGATGCTATACTATAGACTACTCTACACAAGTTGGTCATAAAATGTAATATTTAGCACACTTGAAAAAGTTTGCCTAGTTGTCACTTAGCATTTCATCTTTTTGTTTGAAAAAGTAATGACACTCTTATTATAATCAATACTAAATATTAACAACCCGTGAAAAGTATTTACTACCAAGCTCAGGCTTCACTTGCGGGGAAAATGAGACGTAATGCATTTTCTAGGTTGAGTATCTTTCTTTCTTTGATGACAACAAAAAAAAGTGTGCAAGGCAAGTGTTACAGTTTGGGAAAAGCTCCCAGCTAGATGCATAAAAGTATTTTTAATTCGGTTCTCAAAGTTGTCTCAAACTCTAAAAGCATCATCATCATCATCATGAAACATACAGCATCTGTTCTCGTGCTACGACGAAAACATATTAAAAAGTCTCATAGTCTAGTCAGAGAATGAATCATGTAGTACAATATATATTTAAAAGACAAAATATAATCTAATAGTTTTTATATTTTTAAAAATGTCAATATTAAATTGTATTGTGGGATTTTTCCTTTGGATTCTCATGTTACCTTTTCTATCAGTTAGTTTATTTTTCCTTCTCATGTGTAAGTGCTCTGTGATTATTTTAGCTAAAGTATTTCGGCCAGATTTACACTCAATTGAGTAAGATACGTCTTAAATTTATCTTTTAGAAAAATGTATTATACATTACTTGTAAATAAACCTCTTCTTTTCAGATTGAATGACTCAATTGTTGTTCCTGGTTGTTCTAAAAGCAAACCTCTTGTAAATATTGGACTAATGTGCATCATAGAAGGTCCAGTTGATCTGGGCTCCCTTCAAAAAAGATTTTCTACATGTTTTCTAGAACCTAAAGATGAAATTAGTCATACGAGAGAAAATAAGTTTTATTCTTATTTGGAATCTTTTGGTGGATATATTTTTAGAGCTCAAGTAAAAGTAGTTAATATTAATCAACATATTTACACAACATATCTTCAAGCCAATCAAAAATTAGAAGATATGTTGTCTCATTGGATGCTTGCTAATTATACTAATCATTCTCCGTGTTGGGAACTCATTTTATGTCCTTTGCCAGAGGAGAATGAGACAATTCTTGCTTTCAAGATGCATGTAAGAAAATCACATTACAATTCTTCACTATATCTGATGGTAACTTCTTTTTTTATAGCATGCACTTTTAGATGGATATTCTTTAGTTTTTATTCTGGATAAATTACTGGAAAGTGACGTACCTTCACCATATTTAGTAAAAGATTTCAATGATTCTCTCTGTACAGAAGTGATACAAATGATTGAATTTCCAATTCATGTTAATCGATATTTTGGAAATGTTGCTCAAAATCCATTACCATGTATAGCATCCGAAGATCCAAAATGTTTATT